>JAOYSI010032986.1:0-30457 GCA_025775065.1 Hiodon alosoides
TGTGTGTGTGTGTGTGTGTGTGTGTGTGTGTGTGTGTGTGTGTGTGTGTGTGTGTGTGTGTGTGTGTGTGTGAAACAGTTGCACCTCGGGTTCAGGTGTCTAATGGCATGGCTAGTGTGTGGTATATCCCTGAGCTTGTACACTAATTGGGCTGGTTTGGGTTTACCAATGAATGCCTTCTAAGGTATTGTCTCAACACAGAAAGGCAGTCTCATCTCATCACACTTTGCTCAGTTGTGCCCTTTGCTCAAGAAAACCCTTATTTTCTGTCCGACTTCCTTTACCAGCCTGTACAGCCAATACCTGAGAATGCCCTTTTGGTGACAGGGCCACAGCTCTTTTCTGATCTTATGTCAAATGTCCCTTGGAGGGGAGGGATTCTACTGATGAGGCTCTGGCTCCGTCTAGCCCTCCACAAAAAGTGTGCTGATCTCATCAGTGAGAAAAGGTGAACCCGCTGCCAAGCTGTTTACAGGTTTCTGGGAGCAATGACAGGATTCATCCTCATTAATTTCCTTTTTCCGACCTGGAGCGATAGGGGAGGAGAAAAAAAGAAGGTGTTATGTATTCAGGTTTTTAATTAGCTCTCATTCATGCTCATTGCAAAGTTAAACTAACAAAATTAGTTAATTGTTCATTAGTTGATGATCTGGGCAGTCAGAATGGGAGTAGTTTTTTAAATGAGAATCCATTTTTCTTTTGTAGTCTTTGGCCCTAAAGTAACCCTTTCATTTTGACTAAAAAAGTTGCGGTCAAACGAAGAAATGATGCAAAGTGTATTAACTCTCTTCCTCGACCAAAACGTGCACTGTAGTATTAACGCAATGCAGTAATAAGTTGAATATAAAAATATCTAAATGGTTTAGTGCATGGATTCAACCTATGCATTTAAGTAATTTTCTTTCTGTCTTACAGAAACAAGTAATGCTGCTTAAATCCTGGGAGAATATAAGTCAGACGACTGGGCTTAACATTCGGTAAGGAAAATGCAAACCATGAAAAAACATTTCCCACTTTGTCTATAAACTAGTAACGACATGGACTCTTGATTTGGTCCATAATTATTTTTATCCCAATAATCGTAGCTGGTGTGTATCTGGTCGTATTATGTGCGTCTTTAGTGTAACACGGTGAGTTTAACCTGAAGTATTTAAGTAGCATTTTAGTGTGTATGTAGTCCTGTGATTGCATTGCATAATTGATTGAATCCAAAATCAGACCGTTACTTAAGTATTTCTATAGAATGCATCATTTAATGTGTGCAGTTTTGACAGTTTTCATAAGAATTTTTAATTTTTCATTCTATGAGTTGAGATATTAGTTTCTAACGAGTATGGTTTAAGCATTTCTTGATGTCATTTAATATAAATAGTTCCAGAGCCCATCAAAATGGCAGGTCAATGTTAAATTTCTGTATTTGATATACCATTTATCTGCTGCATTTTTTTTTTATCATCAATGGCAGGCTAAATAAGGTATTACTGAAGCATACCTGTGATTAAAAATAAAATTGCCAATAGGTGGAGCTCTTGAGTTATGAGTTATCCTGCTGCTGCTGTCATTACCACACTGGTGTTACACCTTACTTGTATGACACTGTACTGGTAGTACTCTAACATATCTTTGTCAATCTTATATTGCCTAGCATGTGTTTATGTCCTGTTGTTTTTGGAAATGCATAGAATAGTCAATGATAAACATTTTACCTTTCTTGGTGACAAATGTTACACTTGCTTTAATGTTTTTTTTGTTTCATTCAGTGTGTCATAGCTAGAATTGAAAGAAAGTATTTGTAATATTTTTGATCTGCTTTGCTGCTCATGTGGAAATATGCAATCATTCTCTCATTAAGAGTGTATAAAAGGAAAACTGGGTAGATAATTCATCCATGGATGGAATGATTAATGAGAGGGCTTTGAGATTCCTAAAGCATTATATGCAATGTGGGATATTGCGTTTTTGATTGCACATTCTTGTATTTGAAGTTTCAGTGTGAAATGCTGCTTAATGCCAGTTAATTGAGCTTAATGCTCGCTGCGCATATGGCTTAGAGACTGACTCTCAAACTGCAGAATATTTTGGTATTAAGTTCAGCTGTGATGCATTATTGGTTTCTGCACTGCTTCTCACCGTTGTGCAGGCTACTGCAAGGGGGGAAAAACATTTCTTATTTAATGGCGAAAGCTTTACCCCTTACTGTTTAAGGTTAACGGCACTCAAGATTTAGTTTAGCATTTTGTAGAATATGAATCTGACGTGGGAGATCTGCTGCTTAAAATGTCAGTTGGAAGCAGATGAATTCTGTGTTTTGTTTACCAATGAGTTTTTCTCATTGACAAACACATTTTTTTTCAGGACTAAATGCATCAACTAAGCATCTAGAGGACACGGCAGCTTTACAGTAACTTGTAGCAAGTGTTTTAAAAGTTATTTGTGCTTTAAAGGGAACCAAAACCAGCACATCGGGACCAGGGTTGTTTGCTCCTGTAGTAGAATTCCCATGTAGGAAGAAAGGGCAGATTGCTTAGAATTCAAATCAAAGAACGTTTGCCAGTGAATTTGCGTTGTAATTTACTGGAACAGGGACGTTGCTTCATATCTCAAGCCTTCGATAGTCAGCCTTTTTATGAGAACTTGTCTTGACATGTTTACATTTAAATCTGCTCTTTAAAAATGGAAACCTTGTTGACTAGCGTAGCTGCTGTTTTAAAATTCAATCTTTAAATAACAGGGCCGGTTTTAGTGTCTAACCCAAAATTTCACTCTCAAATACAGTTCCTACTATACTATACAGATATAATGTTGCAGTCCCTTATTTTAATTCTCAACATTTTTTCACAAAAGGATAAAATTGAACAGCGTGATTGTTTTATGTCAAGGATAATTATGATGATCTTTTCTCCTGTTTCAAGGATGCTTGGTAGTTCCAGTAGGCTTTTAAATTTGATATTCATGCAATCTATGATTGTGTTTAGAAACTACACATTAGCCATTATCAGGCACTGGTTGTTTTTGCACAACCGTTATTTTACACTGCCACTCAACAAGCAATTGCACTAAAATTCAAACACTTCAATAGTTTGCCCATACTTACTGAAGGGATTTCTGAAGCATGCCGTAATAATTCATTGATACAAAAGTACTTTTGCGTGTATTAAACCGTGTACTTGACATTTAACATCCTGCTACATGCCGTCGTACGTAAAGGGAACATTTAGTTACCCGTTTGAAATGCTCTCAAACGTTGCATGACGGTGCTTGCTTAAAATGGAATCAAGACTTGAGCAAGAAAATGCCTGCCTATAGCAACACATTCAAGTCTTTCCAAACTCTTTACAGGACTTTCATGGAATACTGCACTTTCTCCTTTTGCAAAATTTTTTTTTTTTCTTCCTTTTTTTCCCCTTTCTGTGGTGCAAATGGTACTAACATTCATCAGTGCGAGTTGTTTTAAGCTCTAATCCCCTTGCAGTTTTTTATTGACCTCGTCTCCTTCAGTCGGACTAACAGCTCTCGCTTACATGAATGCATATGTAAACGGGGCCAGCAGTATTGTCACGACAAAAAAATGCTCAAAAAAAAAAAAAAGCCCCCCCCCCTTGTGTCTCAACCAATCGGCAGTTTCTGACATTTCGTTAAAAAGAAGGGCGCACATTTCCACGGAGTCCTTAACATGCTTCAGCTGAGTGCTGGTGCAACGTCGTCCTGTCTGCATTTCCCGAGCCCAGTGAGCCATCCTTCACACATGGCCAGGCACACCTGTCAGTCTGACGAGAGGAATCTTACTTTTCTCTGGTGAGGGTGGAAATGAGGGAGAATTCTAAACCCACTTTGCCCTAATGAGCCTTGAGTCGAAAGGACACGACTTTAAAGCAGCCTTACTTTGCAGTGTCCTGAACGACTCTTTAAGACAAATGGCTAAAACACTTTTGTTGTTCGTTAAATTGGATTAAAACTGAATTTCCTGGTTTGCTCAAGGATTTGTCTCCCTTTACCTTATGCCTTTACAACTGAACCGAAAGTCATTTTAACATCGCCCATCTCTTTGTATGTTACCACCATAGTTTCTATGTATTTAATAAGCAGTATATGCTAAAAAAGTGGCTGCTTTCCAGCTCCAAAAAGTGTTTTTCCTAATACCGTCCGTGGCCGTTTTGACCAATTTTTATTTTTTGTTAATTTAATTTTTTAACTCAACCTAAAATATGGTCTGATGCAGGTTTTCCTTTGAGGATTTGCCTGTATTTAGCTTCATACATTTTTCCCGCTATATAGGTGATCCTATGTCAGACTAACCCCGATTCCATTTAAGCTGAACCACTGACTAAAATTATGAATGAATGAAGTGATCAATAATTAACAATGTACTAAAAATGGTGTGTGATGATAGATTCAGAAAACATTTCACCAAGTGCCTGCCATGTTTGACATTAGAGTTTTGTTTTGTTTTGTTGTTGGAGTTCTTGGACTTGTATCCACCTACCAGTTATTGTAGGGTGACATAATTTGAAGTGCCTGAAAATATTCCTTCGCTAAACAAACTTCCTTGTTCCATCGAGTTCGTTGACTGATGTTGAATAAAATATGTGCATATATAAATACAAATAAACTCTTAATTGACGGATTACCTGTTTCCTTCAGAGTTGAATGAATACGCTAATCTTGTGCTAAATGGCTGGAAGACGGAGATTAGGAAGCACTCGCTCAGTTGTTGAGTCAGGATTGGGGTTTTAATGGGGCCTAATATAGAGTGACATGCTCTGTTCTTCTCATTGACTGACATGGATTATGTTCGGGGGGAGGAATTAAGGAAATTACCTAAAAATGGTTTGTTTACCATGAGCGCAAGGATTGTATGTTCAGCCTTATTACTTTAAAAAAATTCTTAAATTCATTTTGGAAATTATAATTATTCAGTTTGAAGTTGGCTTTCTATATCCTTTTATAATTAATATGAAATTAATCAAATACATGAAAAAAGGTCTGCAGACATTGTAATAGAATTAAAGAAGGGTGAACCCAGTGGATACTCTGAGGATTTTCCAGAGAGAACTGCTGTGGTAATTCTCAGTACCGGGTCTATTCATGAATATAAGGACATGGGATTTTATGGCTGCATAGGGTTACTATTGGACTCTTTTGAGAGCAAAGTTGTTCAATGTGCTATGCATTGATTGCATAATTAATTTATCTTTGAGTAATAAATATATATATTTTATGATATTATTATTATAGGGTCCTAATAGTAATTAGTAGTTTTGTAGTTAGCTAGTGTACTTTAATATAGCCTTTGCATTTTCAACCATTTAACCCAATAATTGAATTACTTATGAATCCAAAATATTGTGATCTGCCTTCATATTGGCAGGTCCATTAACTCAATCATGTATAATAATCTTTATCCTTGATTACCAAATGTGTTTTCTATGCTGCAATAAGGCATGAACAACTGCGTATCAACACAGCTAAGGGGAAGTAGACTTGTGCTTGTCCGTGGTCATGCAGGTGGCACCCGTTATTAAAAAGGTGACTTTGTGGCCTTGCAAAAAGGGAACACAGAACGTAATCGTCCTCGTTTCCAATGCGTTTTGTTCTTTGCATAATGGCAGGTGGATTATGAGCTTAGAAGTAATCTGTTTATGGGAGCATGTTCTACAAGGTGCAAATGTGCTGCTGAAAATGTTAATTCTGCTGGTTTGCATGGAGAGCCTAATGCCTTTCATCCGCGATGGAAAAGCTGTAGCATGATTTCTTTCCCAAGCCCCATTTATTCGGAGATGTGCAAAAATGGATATTCTTAAAACTGCTTCTAAAAGGCTTTTAGATTCTGCATAAATTGAAGGGTGACAGAAATGAAAAGTATTGGGAAAAACTGGATATTTTTATTAGAAATGTGAAAACCGTAGAAGTCGGATGTGCTGTATGATTAGTTTACTAAGCGCTGGGGGTGAATGGTAAAGTTTCAGTGTTAATACGGATCCTGTCTTGATAATCCTGATAATCTATTTTATCAGGTTACTTTAGTTTTAATGTAAGAATAGTTAGAGTATACTTATTTCTTTCTTGAGATGGTTTTATTTACCCAAGTATCAGACTCTGGTAAATCTCAGGAAAAAAGGCAAAAAAATATCCTGCTAGGTTTAGAGTAAAGTCCATTCCTATTCATCTGGTCATAAGTTTTTGTCACAAACCTTGAGGCAAAATTTTGAATGGCTTTTGGCCGTTAAGTTTAAATTTGCCTCCCTGGATTTTACAAATGAAAGTATTTTAATATTGAAGTAGCTGTCTGAATTGGCAGAACAGTGATCTTTTTACCACTGAAAATTAAATTTTGCCTACCTCATCTTTGATTCTCACATATCATATTGCTGTGGGGCAGGGAGGCATAGAACACATTTGGCTTTGCAGAGTTTTGCTTTTTCCAGTTTAAAACTTGGTGAAATTAGTTTTAGTTATAATTGTAGTTATTGTTGGTTAAATATAATTTTTGACAGGATGCAAATATTAAATAATACAATCCACTTTAATCATGGTGCAATCTACCTTTGCCATAGCCTGATGAAGGAAGGTTATTTCCAACTAAGTTTAACTAATTAAATGTTAAACAATGCGAACTGAGAAACAGTGTGTGACTTTTTCTTTGATTGTTTTATGCTTGTCTGCACCTCGGAGGGTTTTGGCCGTCCTCTTTTACGGATGGACATTATTTCATTAGACAAACTGAATTAGGGCTGGAAAATGGATAATTCCATGTATTTAAAACATTTTCAAAACTGCATTTCACCTTTGACTACCAGTGATATTGTAGCTGTTAAGCCTTCCCTCTGTATTTTAAACTACTACCAGTTACTGTGGAAAAAGTCCATCGTTTGGATAGTTTGTGTTCAATAAAAGTAAATATCGAAACGATACATATAAACAAATTACTAGGGTGTATTTTCCTGCTGAGGTGTTAAACTGATAGTTGCATGTTCAACTGGGAACTTTAAAAATGCAGTCTAAAAGGAGCTGTATTAACAGAGATAATGCACATAGACAGTTAGCATTTGGGTGTTTGCCATCTAAGTGTTCTTTGTCGTTGGCTTAAACATCACCTCTTATTGAAGTAGTTTGAATAACAAGCCATGAAGTAGGTTTTTAATTTGCTTAGTTGGAATTGGATTTAACTAGAAAATGAAGAACATTCATTTGGTGAGTTTAAGCTATTGATTAGGAGGACAAATGAAATTTATATCCACATGAAATAGCTGACTGATGCACCCAAGTGCAGGGGAATAACTGTTGAGCAGATTGATGCTGTGTGGGCTGCTTTTAACAGTAGTATTTCCTCGGCTTTAAAATATCTGGCTTTGAGCCCTGTGACTGAGAAATGCTAAGAAAAATGACAAACAAATGCAATGTCAGTAGAATGAAAGGAAGCTGAGAATTTGGTACACCAGTCCCTAAGATGAAGCTCTGATTTTAGGACTGTTACTATTGGAACCCATCAGTCAGAATAGATGCTGGAAAAACAATTTTAACTGTTAAAGTTTTTCTTTTTAATTCATTTAATTCTTTTAAATGATTGTCCTTGGTGGCTATTTGTTACAAATCATGAAGATTTTACTTCCATATTGTCTGCAGAATACAATGAGCCTACTTCCCTGCAAACGGTTCCACAATAGCAAATAGCAGTTATATTTGTCGTAATTATGGATTTTGAATAGAAATTTTATAGGGCATTTTAGGCCTACCAGCACTTCTAGGTTTCAGTCTACAAACACATTTATGGGTGCCATGGTCAAGTCAATTAAATGGGAGACAGGTTTTTTTTTTTTCTTCCCCCCCATTACATTTTTCTCACAGAAATGACTTAACAGCCTAATGCTTAAGGGTAATATACTGCCTCCTGCGGTCTCCACTAATCAATCTTTTTCTATTTCTCCAAGTAGGAACATATTTCATTGCTCCTTGAGGTGTTTCCTCTCCATTTAAAACTACAAAAACAAAAACAAAAATAAGTCCCGGTTTATTTGATCCTCTCAGACAAAAGGAAAGGGCCAGTAAGATAAAAGGAGGGGAGGTCTCGGTTTTTTTTTGTGTTTGTGCAGAGGGGCAGATGCATAATGCAGGCCAGGTCTGTGGCTTGCATGCAGAGGCATGAGAGGCTGCAATGCGGATTGGAAAAGGAGCCCGGGACAGATGGCCCTTGAGCTCATTCTGAAAGGCCCCTCACTTTCTAAAACTCAGCACTAACTCAGTCAGGTAGAGGAAGAAATTATTTGTAACCTGCTGAAGGAACAAGAATGGCGGGTAGTGGGGGGAACCATTTATGTCATTGGTAGCCGACGCTGAAGTCAAAGGCCCTTAAGGAGTTTTATAGTTTTCATGGATGGATGGATTCATGGAGTCAAAACCTCCTCAATGCATGCATGGAACCTTTTCCCCCTGTATGTCTAAAGTGATTAAAGCACCCGAGACTTTTAAAGGAGATACTTTATAAGTAATGCTTTTTAATAATGATTTAAGTAGCCTTTTTTGTAATTGTAATTGCCTGGAGCAACATTCAATCAGCAAAAGTAAGCCCATCACTGAAAATACTAAAGAAAATATCCTCTGATTCATTATTCGGGTTAGATAATTAAACTTCCCTTTCTTCTCACAAAGCAACGTAGCTAGCCCAGGCTCAGTTAGTGACTGTTTAAATAATGGACCTGGCTAAAGGGGAGAAAGCCGTTTCTTTTATACTAAGCTAAAAGTTTTGTATTACTACATTTTTTTATTTTTCTTTCGCTATTTATTAAAAAACTATTGCTTTAAAATACAGTACCAACAACAAATCACTCAAGGTAATTATTTTGAAGAAATGTAATATCTGTGTAGTGCTATTTTTGCATTTAATACACTTTTGAATAGTTTGTTTATTTTGTTCTCAGCCATTCTCAGGTCCTCAACGGATTATGGTTTGTCTCAGCCAGATCTAGGGTACACCATGATACCCTATTTGGAAGTGACATCCCTTCTTTTTCCCAATAAATCCCAGAGGCAGTGCTGTAAATTGACCACCTGTTCCTCACCTGCAGGAGACCCGAAGACTTGTCGCGAGAAATCATTCAGATTCAGCAGCGAGAGGTCAACCTCAAGCAGCAGAATTTCTCTGTCACCAGCAGGTAGGATTTTTTTGTTTTTTTCCATGGTTTCTTGGACTTGGCCATTGTGACCAGCAAAGGACAGAGCCTAGTACTTTGCGAGTGCGCTTAATTTTTTAGGTGTGTACCTAAATTTTTTTATACAGGTACTAATAGAAAAAAGACATTGAGGACAGAGCCCTGCTCTTATCCTGAGCAACGTTCACGCAGCATGTACAAACACACACACACACACACACATACAGCTACTATGTTTGGCAAGTCATCCCTTGCATTTTCACATTCTGTTAAAATTGGCAGCTAGCAAACTCTAGTAGATATTAATGCAACATGGGTTTGAGAATGTGATATATTGGTGCCACCTAGTGGGAACTTCTGGCTAGCCAAACACGGCCGTACTGTTTGAGATCAGTGCCAGGCTCGATAATATATGTTAATCATGTTGAAATATGTTGTATAAAGTACATTTATTTTGTAATCTGAAGAAACAAAACCATACAAATAATATGTAAGTCTATGTGAATCTTGCTAGTCGTCACAGAGTCGAAACACAAAGTCTGAATGAACGTTGTTTCTTAATAGTAAAAGAACCTTTGCCTGAATTTATATACATAAAAGTGTATACTCATTTAAGATGCAGGCATAAATGAGTTTATGCAAAATCAACACTCTTATCAATCTGTCCCAGATAGACACTATTCAGTGTTTCATCTCTTGCTGTGATGAGAAAATGAGATCAAGGTGAATTACCATGCTTTGATGTTGCTGGGCACATGCCATCCTACTATCTGCTCTGGCTGGATGTCATAATATGCTTGACGTTATAAAGCTATCTGAAATCAGACCAGACTCCCCATTTAATTTTGTTTACTTGCAAAACGTGTTTGTCTGAAACCTCTGACTTGAATAGAATATGCAAATGACCCAGGATACAACTTCTAGCCAACATTTCTGATTATTACTTAATTCCCATCTTGCTTTAGGAAGTTAATTAAAAATGTGGGAAAGGGGATTGCAAAAGTAATTTTACTGCTATTAATTTTCAAACTTCAACTTTCCTTGCATTTAGTTTTTAACTGACAGTGTAGCACAGATTAGTAGAATTAAAAAATGGTATTACATACACAGTTTTTGAATAGCATGAAAACTGTTGGCATATCTTATTTTTATTATTTAGTTGCTTAGAAAATGTTTTTTTTTAGAGCAACTTACACAACTGGACAAATGTGCATCTGTATCTGGATATTTAAGTACTTGGCTCCAAATGGTTAAAAATGAAACGGCATCCTTCCGATTATAGGTTTAACTCTTTAACCACACTGTGGCCTTATGTGTTTTTATATTGGCCTTGTTTTAGACCAAAGTGCTAAGACAGAGGTATAACGTGTATTGGCACATATTAGTGTTTATTGAACATGCGCTGAGATATAAAGCTTCTAAGGAAAGCCTTACCTGGGAGAGCCTGCTATCCCCCCCCCCCAAGTATAGTTTGCGTCTACAGAGTCTGAATTCTAAATGTAATAAACATAACACAAGCTCCAGTTGAAAGCCTGTGGTTCCGTCTTTGGTGTTTTATGAACTTGCAGTGATTAGCTTAGGGAAAATGTAATGTGTAGTCAAAAATATTTATTAAACTGCTTAATTATTTCTGTTATTTCTTTAGGTATGTGATTTAGTTTAATAGATGGGAATAAATACTTGCATAACATGCGAGTTGATGGCGGCAGTGTCTTTTGAAGGAAATGTATCTTCCTGTTATGGGGGACATGTAGTTTGCATGGAGGATTAGGTAATGCAGTGTGCAGCTTTTGCTGTTTTTGTGTCTTCCTGCTTATGTTACTCTAAAATGGGTGACTCCACATGTTTGTTAATGAGGAGAAAGACATGGATATAATGCTTGACGGGCTAGAACTGGTTTGAAAATAGCGACTGAAATTTCCACATGTACCGCGTTTAATTGGTATTTCTAAATTAATCTGTCATTTGTAGGCCTCAGTAAAAGTAATTTTTAAATTTTAGGTACACATTATATAAAACGTTTTCCCACAGAAAAGCAGAAACTGTTGCTATTATTGCCGTCAAATTTCTGCCTGAGTAAAACATGCTGAATATTTCATCTTCCAAAGCAACTTCAGAGGCAATGAGCTTTGACAGATTTGCTCATTAGTCTTGCTGAAAACTCTTCGGGATTTTTAAGATTAGTTGTAAATCTGTATAAGAACTTATGACAGTAATTATCTGGTTTTGTATCCCTTTTTCTATCAACTCAATGTAGTTTATGGACACAACATGTTCGTATTTAACCTGGTGTCCTAGTTATTCTAAAATGGTTTAAACCTGTGTCAGAAGGGAACAAGGAGGCTAAAAGCTGTGAAAAATGGTCTGAAGCTTTTTGCCCCGAAGGCGAGATTTGAACAAACGCACTTATTCAGTTTTTTTTCTTTTTTCTACTTACTACTTACTTACTACTACTAATTTTTTTTGGAAATTGATTTTTGATTCTGTGGTTAGGTTAAGCATTGTCCAGTTAAGTGTAGTTATTTTCCCCCCCATGGATATTTTTTTATAAACAAAGATGGGGGTAAAGTGGAAGCAAAGTGCTGAGCTTTAAAATGACCCCTAACACGTATTGGGGTAATTCATTTAAGTTTGTCATATGTCAATATGTCTTGTGTATTTTTCAATATGGTCACACTATTGTTAGTTTAGGATCTAAATGCCTATAGTTTCTATGGTATACAATTTATTTTTATTCAGGAAGTGCCTGTCCTTGGTTAAATTTAAAACAAATGTTCTCCCCCAAAGAGTAAACATTCAACTGGTGTTTAATAACGTATTTCATGAGAATATCCTCCAGAGGAGCTAACAAAATGAGGTCCATGTTTGGTTTTGTATGATTTTAATATTGTGTGTTCAATGTCTTTTCCACTCAACTTCTCCCTAAAATGTTGTTTTAATTCTTTTTTTCCCTATAGCGAGAATGTTGCCATTTCTCATTAGCCTAACAAAAAATATGTACAAGAATGCCCATATGCATAACCAGGAAGCATTTGGTGTGTTGTTTTCATGATAATTGATCAGACTGGATAAAAAGAAGATTAGCTTAAATAATTTCCTTTTTACTAAACGTCCTTTAAAGATTGTTGACAGTTGAACAGTTTCCGGGAACATCCCTTCCCCCCAGGTGGTTTGTTTTTCAGCAATGCAATAAAATTAATTATGTAAGTTAGTCATTTAAACACCCCAGATTATAATATAAAAACCTGCATGTTTCCCTTTATTTAAGACAACCTGGTAGCAAGTAAAAGTAAAGAGTAAAAGTTGCGATGTTACAGCCTTTGAAAGCAGCGCAAAAGTTAATGGGTTTTCATGCATTTTAATCCGATGATCTACCCACTTAATAATTTTGTATCCCATAGATAGATGACTATTTTGGTCAGCTGTTTGTTCTATTACATTTACATTTTATGCATTTTTATGTGTTAGGGGTTTGAAGAGACAGGGATTTGATATTTTATTTTGATTGAATTGACGAGTTCGACTTGACTTTAAAAAGCAATCTCGAAACCTTGTCTTGCATGGGTAATTTGTTGGAAATAAGACTGGCATGCAACATTTGTTATGAGTGATTGTTTCAGCGATCTAATGATAAATGGTCTCTGGTGAAGGTGGAAGGTCTTAGATCAAGTTTATTTTTTAGAAACTGACTCAAAATGAATAATGGAAAAGGATGTGCAGATCATTTTGATAAGTTGTGGATTAGGTTAACATGGTTTATAGGAAAGGATTTGGATCTGAAATTACCCCCTACAGATATTGTTTCTGTCCATTTAATTTGTTTTGTGCTGTACCACAGAGCTTACAGTAGGGAGTTATGGGGATTGTGGTCTGATGAGCAGGTTCATTTCTCAATGTTTGAAAAGCCAGTAGTTATTGTAAGTAAATGTAAGTATCTTAAAGTCCGAGCTAAGATAATCTATCAATATGACTAGAACATCCTTTTGAACTTCATTAAAGTGATAGACATTTTGTAAGCATGTGGTTGATAGTCAATGAAAATGAGTGATTATAGACAGTCCTTACTCTTCCTTTTCATCTCCTGCGTGGCTCGGTTGGTAAAGGCTGAAATTCATGTGCGGACTGAGCCGTATAAACTGGAGATTGCCGATTAGATTCGGTTACGACTGGGCGAGCACAGCTGCGGTACAAAATCGCCAGAGCTCCGCCCTGGCTGGGGTAGGTTAAATTGGAAAGGCGTCTCCTGGCTCGTCACTAACAAGCGTCTCCCTACCGTCTTCCTGGCGCCTGCTGTCTGGCGGTACCTCCGAGAGGGACGTGACTCCGCCAGTTGGTGCCTGACCTTTCAGGACAAAATGGATGGCGGTTCTTAGGCAACTATGATCGGGGAAGATTAGTTGTTTTCCTCACCCTCTCTGTGTGTGGCATTGGGTGTTGTGGTGACGTGATGCATTAGCACAATTGGCAATTCCAAATTGTGATGGAAAAACTAATTTGGCTATTCCAAGAAAAAAAAAAAAAAGTCTTTCAATACCTTGTTTATGGATAACCTGTGGTAAAAATACAGATGCATAACATAGTATTTTACTTTTTAACTGGAAAGCAGTCCTTTGCTATGTAAGCTATGGGTCCCTGTAACGCCTGCATGTAATATGTCTCAACGCCGTTTATTTGTCCTTCATAACCAAATCAGTAAAAGGTTTCGAGTATCTTGAAAAATGTGTTTTAATGATTATAACAAAAGATATAAAATTGAAGGGTATTAATAATGTATGAAGACCACTACTCAAATCAGCTTCGGCATATTTATGAAAGACACTCATCTGAAGAGTAGACAGGCACGGAAAAGATGACTGATCTCGTAATCATTAGAAAGTGGACTACATGGTTAGTGTCTGTGAATAAGAACATTGACGATAAGGGATTGGAAATGAATTAAAATGCTTAAGTGTTTGACAAGCACACTGGGAGTGCATCGATTGAGAGTGTAAACAAGTGTCATTGGAATAATATGATTAATACACGGTGGCCTCATTCTCAGTTGGTAATTAGGCTCTTATTAGTGGCCGTGAAAATATTTCCACCATCTGTCTTTTGTGCTTTGGTACTTTCAGACTAAAGAATTCAGAAAAATAAACGTTAAAGAAGTTACAGCCTGATTTATTTTATTGAATGCTAGTATTTCATAACGGTTAATCTTTAATATTGTTTTAATTATGTCAACGTATCTTCAAACCTCTGTGATGGGCTTATATGGGAGTTTTAAGTTTTAAGAGTAAAACTAAAAGTTGTTAATCACTTCTGGATTCTTGTATTTTATTCATACAACATAGTAACTTCTTAATCCGCTTGTAAACTTGTATTTGCTCGCTACTGTAAATTCATATTTGCACTTGCCACATGTTGTATGTATGCATGTATGTATAGCCAAGCTATTTATATTTTCTTTGGTGCTTTGACATATAATATAAAATAACTGCTTTTACCAGTCAGAGCTTTGAGTGATTCTTTGAGAGGTCTGTTAGCAGTCTCCCTCTTAAGGGATGTTTTCCTGGCTCAAGTAATTGGAATATATTTAAAATAAACGTAAGTAATGCCTCTATTTGCAGTTTTTTTCTGGTTATTTTTCAAGTGGAGTGGATAATCAGAGAAATCTGTTTGAATTGCTATCGCTTTAAGGAGGAATTTATTGATTTTGCTTGTTTTTCGACGTGCGTGCGTGCGTGTGTGTGTGTAAAATGCAGACCTGTAGTTAATGCGCACGCTCAGACATTTTTTACCTTGTCTGCGCTGTGGCATTGATGGAAGTTTAATGGCTCATGTCGACCTGCATCTGCCGTAACATCCCTTCTGTACTCATCCTTTACTGTCCCCTCGAAGTACATAAAATGCTCCAAATGAGAGCCTGGTGCTCATTGCAAAAGTAATGAAATCTGGGACTTGTTAAAGCCACTGTGGCCAAAATAATGGTGGCAATTTCCAAAGACTCATTTTGAAAGTTTTATCGATGTTTTATGCTGCGATGCATTTATTTGTTTGGAAGAAAATGCTTATTGCGATGTTTGCCACATATTGATATTTTCTTTAATTTGTTTGACATTTTGCCCATTTTATATAGGTCTTACTGAAAGAAAGACTGAAAATGGTGTCTAAATAGAACTGTTTTTCTCTGAAGTTTTTATTTAATTTAGATTAGTTATTCTGCTGTCTGCTGGATACTTTTCACTCTTTGGCCATTATCATTGTTGTATACATTATTCTTTTTTTTTCAGTGTTGTTTATATTACTTATTGGATATTTGCAAGTTATTGACCAAGATCGGTGTCTTCAGCACCCCAAGAAAGCATCTTAGATTTAAGCCATGAAATAACCGGAGTTTACAAAATACTTACCAACTTCATTACGTAATCATTACTTAATTAGCTTTTAGGGTGTTGTTTAGGTATGTGTCCCATGAAATCCAGTTTCCTGTGTAAAACAGGCAGGGCTTTGTTTGCCCAGGATATCTGGCGGGTAACAAGGGAAGCCATCACACAGGACAGTGATTTGATGAACAAAGTAGAGGAATGAGTGCAGCAAATCCCTTTGAAATTGTCTGCAGGCAAGCCGTCTCGCTGTCTTTCTCTGTTTGCCATTTCTTAGTTAATATTTCCCAATGGCTAGTGAGGGAAAGGGTACAGAAGTCAAAGGAACTTGCATATGCATTGATGAACTCCCCCAGTGTCCCACAAGATCTAACCTAGATGCAAACGGATAATGATACACAGGGAATTTCTCTTTGAGAGGTTCTTTAAAGTTTGTATGCAAATGAGAATGATAGACAACTTAAGTCAAGTAAGTTGTAAGTCTTAGATTCACTTGGTTTAGAATGGAGATGGAATACTTAAATTGCTGCAAAAAATCTTTAAAGCGCAGCCTAGTAATTCATCTGAAGAGAACAGTAGGGGGCTGGAAGTAGTTTTATAGAATGGTAAATGTGGATATTTTTAATTCTGCTCTCATTAAGGTAGTCTTTACTGGCAGTGGAGCTGTCCATTTGAGACCATTCAGAGAATTGCAAAGCTCTTCTAGATAAGTCACTCAGTAGAAAATGATAGATTTCTACTCCATTTTAGACATTACATGACTTGGCAATGTGGTGCTGCACCAGTGTCATTATTTATATTTTAATGTTGCTTATCTAAGAAAATGGAGATGGGCTGAACCCTTTGTCCTATAGTGATAAGGGGTTCATGATGTGGAAAAACGGCAGTTCTAGCCAATACTTTCACTTGCATTCGTTTTTTTTTTTTTTTTTTAAGTACAATTCTACAATGATATTTGTTTAAATTAGATTAAATGACTCAGCTATATTATAGGTGTTTCAAATACCATAATTTGCCTTCAAATAATTATCCACTGGTGAAAACAAATGAACCCTGTGAAGGAATAAATCAGAAGTTTGTTTGAAAATGTTTATCAAACATAGTTTTAGCGGTTTCTTTACTGTATTGCGTTGTCAAGTGAAGCGTACATCGTTTAAAAAAATACCCCTATCTGGATATATTTGAGATGAAATAGAATACATTTAGCTAGTTGTGTTAAAAATGTAGATGCTTCCGTTATTTATGGGAAGGAGGTAAGGTTAGGCTTTACACAGTAGGGGCTACTTGCTCAAAGATTTGCTTGACATTTGATTTAGTTCTTGCTCATCTTTGTTTAATCATTTAAAGTTTTGCGGAATATAAAGTGAGGAAGTGTGGCCTCTGCTTTTTAAGAAGACGGGGACTTGTTGGACACTGCGACGCTTAGAGAATTTGAACAGAATATTTAATATATTCTCTTGAAGACTAAATCAGTAGTTGCAGATGTGTGCATTGGACTGAAGTTGATCCCAGACGGCAGCAGTGTGTATGAATGGAAAATGCAGTTCAGTGTTGCGGGAGACCATGCCAAGTCAGGGCTTGCCAGCTCTGTTCTATTCCTCCTCTGTTCTACATGCTGTTCCTGTCATTCTGCGCTGCTTTTTTCTACAGATGGAAAGAGCCGACCCGCTGTGTGCATTTCATATTTTGCTCCAACTAATGCAACAGTTGAGACTAGATTCATACCGCTGTAAATTAAGACAAACCTGAGCCCTTTAGGTGATACGGGCAACTTGTGGCACTCGATTGGTTTTGCCTGATAATTTGTGTAATTTGTGACGGTTTGAATTTAAAAGCTAAAATGTAAGCATTGCTGATGCTAGTTTACAGTGGGGCAAAAATCGCATGTTAGTTTAATCAGAATAAAGAGCGAGCTTGCTAGTGCATCTTGTGAAGCAGTCATGGGCTCATCAAGGGGTAATGGGTCAGGTGGCTCTGGAGAAGACATGAGTCAAAGTAATTCTGTAAGAGTTTAAATGGTGAATGTGGATTAAAATATTAGAGTTTTAAGATATTTTTACGTTTAAACCTTTGCGAGTCATGTCCAGTTTTTTTTCATACGCGCAGAATAGAACAGGTTAAAAAGCCATTGAATTGCAAATGGATGCTCGTTACTGTATCTCCAGCCAATGAAATGGTAAAGCCTCTCTGACATTCCAGATTCCAAGCTAGAATCCAAAGGAGACTGATTTTTCAGTTAAGGCTCAGGAACAGTCTTCCAGGTTAGAGCAGCAAAACTATTGTCATCTTTTAAAACTTTTTCGTCTTTCTATGGATTACCTCAGAAAATGACCTCTGAGTGTAACCTTGTGCCTTCTGTTCATTTTCACGTGTAATTGGAATTATGATTTTATTATTACTTTGTTTTCCTGCTTTAATTGCGCCCATTTACTGTGTGTATGTCTTTTTTCTTTTGTGAAGTTTTTATACTTATTATAGACACTGTCTGGTGAGTTCAGTCGTTGGGAATCTTCACTTCAGCTGCTCCTTTATGGCTAGTTTACTGCCAACCATTTGAGAGCTCAGTGTATGATTCTTAAATTCTATAAGTTGCATTTGCTCCTTCTGCCTATGTGAAGATTTTCATTATTCAGGACTGCAGACCTATGAAAAGTTTAAATGTTAATATGTAGATTTATGGTAAAATTTACCGGATACTTAAGTAACTTGTATAATTGTCTTGTTGATCTCTTTTCACTGGCTATTGGATGGTGATATGCCATTTTTTGGCCATCATCTGGGAAATCAACATGCATTTGCACATTTCTCAACGGTACTGACAGTGTTATGCCAGCTCTTAATTTGTGGTTGGGCTTGGCTCCACTATCTTAGCCTTGTTAAAGGTATTAAAAATAGTCTATCTGCCACACATCTGTCATTTTCTTTTGGGAAATCAAGAGATACAACTAATTTTATTCCGCTGAATTAATCTTTTATTGCCTTAGTTATGTCACTGGAGAATTCATGCATTTTCTGTTAAAGCAATGGTCGACCTTTACCTTATTGCCTTTCCTTGATATATTGTCTGTGGCGATTTTATTTTCTTTGGTTTTAGGCAGAAGTTCATTCAGCTCTTGTACCCTATTAGATAGCTTGCGATTTTATATAAAATCATTGCATCACAAGGACGGTGAATTCATTGCATGCGAGTATCTTTACTTAAACTTTATTAGAGTTTACAATTTAGGACAGCTTTAAAGGTCCCAATAGTCCCTCTAATCCACACAAGCTGCTGCCTTGTAGAAGTGTTCGTTTTCTCGTACGTTTTGTCATCTTGGTTTTGTTTCTTGGAAGTAATTAAAGAAAATGGATGTTGCAATTGAGATAAAGGAGATACAGGCAGAGACATCAGCCCGCCGCCCTGGCCCTTTCTCCTGGGTAGAATGGGAAAACAAGGTAAAGTACATTCAATAGTGTGGTGAGCTTCTTCCTCCTAGATGAGCCTGTTATCTCTGCCAGAAACTCACTGCAAATCCATGTCAGTCTAGATTAGGGTCTCAACAAATGTTTATGCATTTATTTTTTTCTGCTTCAATTTCAATTAAAAATTAAAACTTGCACATGGTGGTGCTTATCTATTTAAACACCTGCTCCATGATGTTCATGCCCAAAAATAGTGACAAAAATTGTGGGAAATTACTAGGCCTAATTCTCATGTCAATCATTAACTGATTTATTTTGTTTCCTGTGTATTGTTTCGTTTCGTTTCATTTCTTTAAAAAAAAGTCGTGAATTGTTAACAAAAGATATGCGACCATAAGCTGAGTCACAGAAATTATTTGCTGAAGCTTTCTACGCTTGCCTTTATGGCCTGTTTCTCATGTGAATCTTGAGGGCAGATAAAGGATTCACGACAAAGCTTGGCGGTTTCCCCCATGTGAATTGAAACCGTTACAACTCTTTAGCTGGAACTTTCCGGCGTTTTCAGTCACACAGGAATTCAGGACGAACCATCCTTGAGTCATGTCTTGATTTCAGGATTTGTGACTGTGAATCTGTGATAATAAAAACTCAATATTTAGGCTTTTAGACGTAATTGAACTGGTAGTTCTGACCCTTTTTGATACTTGCTGGCTTAGAATCTAGGATCTTCGCAAAAAGTGCAATGCAGGAAGTGATTCGCATTTGTCCACTGCATTTGTAGTGTTACGCAAAAAAAGTGTTGCATTTTATTGAAATGTTTATATGGATGTTATATTGTTTGAAGTATGTATACATGTTCTAAGGACTATCAACATTAATTTATGAAATTAAGTGGTGTGTTCCCATGTGGTATGCTGCGACATGCCGGGATCAGGAGTGATCACACATGGTGGTTTATCACCAGTGTATAGTCTTTATTGTGTATAGATTTGTCTGAGTTTTTTTATGATGATCTGTGTAACCATTTAAGGGCTCTTTCTGCTAGGTTTTCAAGCTGGCCACACATTTTAAGTGTGCAGTACATATGTCAGATTAGACGATTAGTTTCCTTGATATTATTTTATATCAAAAGTATGTTCTCGTTGAGTATTATTAAGGACAAGGACCGAGTCAACTTTGGTCTGTACTGTATATATCAGAAAAGTTCTGGAAGTATCTTATCCAAATTGGGTAGTCATTGTGAATATTCATTGAGCAGATCCCCAGTATAAAATATGTATGAAGTTACAGTGTTTGTGTTTTGCAGTAAGAGGGGACCGATGTAGTTTTGGGTAAGAACAGAGCTGGCCCTAGGCACAGGTACAGTGACCTGTCACAGCATGAGCAGTCTGTGGTTTAAATTTTCTACACATTTTCCTTTTTACTAGCGAATTAAAATATTTATTTCTCTTAAAAACTTCTCTTCGTGCAATGCACGCACATCATTTGAAACTTTGCCAGTTTTTTTTGTCTGAAACATTAAATTAAAAAAAGGTGTCTAGAGTTTAAATTAACTTCTATTCCTACTTTTAAGATATGTCAAAGAGCATTGCTAGCAGACAGTTTAATAGCAGAGCATTATCAGAAATACAGCACGCATTTTTTATTTTTATTTTTATTTTTTAAGAAATGCAAGGGTCTATTCCTATGATTATTTTATATTCATAGTCTCTTGGTTCAACTCTTAGTTATAATTCCACTAACTAACTAAAATAACAAAGTTTTCTTTTCAGACAAAATTCAACTGCCTCCGTAATTCACAAAATAGTGTGTTCTTGTGTTAAAGTACTTTTCTCTGAAATGCCAGTATGGCTGAAATGGCGGTTTTCTTGCTGGTGTTTCAGTTTGCGGATGTACCCTCACTAAAAGGAAGGTTGATGAAAGGGTAAATGAATCTTGTGTGGTTCTGATTATTTTTCCCCCTTCTTTCTTAACCCCTCCTTTCTCTGCATTTGATCGAATTGAACTTTTGCCGCAAGTAATTTCATTCTCACTTCCCAAGGTCAAGTGGCAGACGATTCCCCTCCGTCAGTATCTATTTATCTCCAAATGCAAATAGAATGGGCTGATTTGCATTGATGGTTGCAGAATTACTGGTTCCTTTTCAAGGTTATGCAAGGAGAGAAAGTCTTCCTATTGTGACTATTTGTTTAAAATAACTTAAATACAAATGGCCTGTTTTAAAGTTTTGAACTTTAGGTATCTGGATGCTTGTGGGGTTGTCCATTCCTGCAGTATTCAAGTCTTCCAGCATTAAATATATAAAAATAAACGTGGAAAATCAGTCCAAACATTAGGTCTTGATTACCCTCTTCCCTTCCTAAACTTGGTTTTGTTGGGAGTGGGAGCAGGTTTTTATAGTATACCTGTATTGCAACATTTAGAATCGTATTACAAAATGTGATTATCTAATTTTTGAAGCCTGTTTCGTATGGTTTGCACTATCCACCTGAATGATTTGATCGTGTATTCCTCTAGGTGTGGGTATTCTTTGTTATAGATGTAGCTTGACCCACATATCTTCAGATTTTTTGGAGCATTGAATTTCCTCAATGTGTTTAAAGCCGAAATAGCCAGTAAAGGTGAAGAAGATAAAATTGGAAAGTAAGGGCTGCTTTTCTGCAGAGCACTGTCCTTACCTTCATGAAATATGGGTGTGATTACTACGCAACACTAGATTTTTTGGGTTATTTGCCAACGTCGAATGTTTAATAAGACTGCCAAGCATTATTACCAGTAACTACTGCTACAGGCATCACAAATAGGTGACTTCATTTTCATATGTTTATTTAAAAAATATATCCCCAGCATTTAAATGCCAATTATGCTGACTGATGGTCCTGTTTTAACTTTGATTGCGATTTAGCCAGAAGACACCAACCGTACCAGTAATAATGTTTGAGAAAATAGATTCTCTTTAGCTGTCTTGTTTTTGCCACCAGTCTGTAAAGTTATTCTTTGCCATAAGAAACTTTTGCAAATTTGTGTAATAATCAAATATGGCTGCTGTATCTAACACAAGGGTCCGAATAACTTTTGACTACATTTTCCATAGCAGTTGGAAACATTTTGTGAATTTGCATGAAGCTCTAGGATTTTTAGCCATTTGTCACAGTAAGTTTATATGAAAAGAAATACTGTTTGAGTTCCCTGTTCATTTGTATACAAGTTACTAGTTTATTTTTTCTTCAGCCATAGGCACAAGGTATTATTGTACTGTGTAATTATGTTTTATGTAAGTATGTAAATTTGGTGATGGTTACTATGGAAACTTACATTTAAATTACATTTGTTCACATTACCATCAGGGGAAAATACTTTGTTTTGAAGTGGAGGGACTCCCGGTGACAGTGTTTTTTAAAGCATAAAGGTGTGTGTTTGCCTGGTTTAAGCACTGAAGATGGAGAGGAAGTTCAACAACCATATGCAAGCAGAATATGGGGTTGTTAGCGTACCAGCATTAAGTTGCTATCAGTTGCCAACGGTAGTCTAGCAAATTTGTCAAGAAAAGTTATCAAGACCTCATATGGTAGTGGTTGTGGTTGTGGTTGTGGTTGTGGTAGGTTGGTTTATCCATCCCACATGGGGGAAATTGTAATACTACAGCAGAAATTACACAAAGAACATATAATAAATAAATCATGCAACAACAAGTAGTTCATACATACAGTAAGGTGTAAGTGCAAAAAGCAGAATGCAGAGTAGGTAAATGATTCCTGGCTAGTAGAGACCAGTGTTCTGGCTCACAGTGCAGCATTGTGATGGCTGATGGCAGGAAGGACTTCCGATAGCGCTCCTTCTGACACCGTGGAGTGATCAGTCTAGCACTAAAGGAGCTCCACATTTCCTCCACCAGGTCATGGAGGGGGTGGGAGGAATTGTCCATAATGGCCAACAGTTTGGACAGTGCCCTTGCCTCTGCCACCTCCTCCAGGGTGCCAAGATTAAACCCCAGCACAGAGCGGGCTATCCTGATCAGTTTATTGATCCGGTTAGCGTCCCCCGCCTTGATGCTGGCCCCCCAGCACACCAAAGCATAGAAAATGGCACTCATGAGTACAGACTGGTAGAAAGTGTGCAGTAGTGAGCTGCACACATCAAAGGACCGGAGCCGCCTCAGGAAGTAAAGCCTGCTCTGTCCCTTCTTATACAGGGCCATGGTGTTCACAGCCCTCTCCAGCCTGTTGTCCAAGTGGACTCCCAAGTGCTTGTAGGTCCCGACCATCTCAACCCCATCCCCATCCCCTGGATGGATGTAATGTTTACTGGAGTTTCTGTGCTGTGCTTGACCTGGCAGTGCCCGTGCCCTGGAGAAGGCCAGAGCGCACCTTCAAAGCGAGGTACTGCAGCTGCGCACCAAGCTTTTAGAGGAACAGAATAAGCGAGAGCAACAGGACGCCCTGGTCCGCCGCCTGCAGAAGAGGGTTCTGCTCCTCACAAAGGTAAGTGCTCTTTCGAATCCTCGACTGACGTTGTCCTCTGAATGACTTTTTACATGGGTTTCTCTGGCCGGCTCATCCTAACGTGCGGGAGCAGGTCTGCACTTTTACGGCTGGTCTTCTTTTAGAGGAGGTAACGCTGAGAACATTTGATGATATCCTTCACAATTTTGCAGTAGTAGTTTAGTAGTTCAGCCTGCTCGGGAAGCAGTGAGATGCGTGTTCATTTTCTTTTCATTGAGTTAACCCAATGTCTCTAATGTCTCGACAACCCTCCCAATGACCTGCAAGGTGGTGAGTGTTTTTATTTGTATGTGAACCCAAGTGCTGCTCAAGTCATTATTGGGGAAAGTCCTGTCAGTGCATGGAGCACATTGGGCACCTGTGATATTTAGCTTTTATGCAATGTTTTCAGCTTACATTGTTTTGTCAGACATTATTCTATTGTTTTAAGAATCATGAATAATGTAACTGTGGGTCTATAGACCTTATTTGTTGGGTAAGCTTAAGTTTAAAAAAAAAAAAAAATTTTTCTCAAATATGGACCACAAAATGTTATAACTGTGTTTTTAAGGAAGGAGTAAGGTTTGTCTACGCTTTATTGCCTTCTGTTGTTCGGTTTCCCAGACTGAGAGCCCTCCTGAATCACCACGTGCTTATCCAAGAGTCAATTCCTGAATTGCTAAAAAAAGAAAAAAGATTACTGAACCAGGTTTTTTGATGTGAAAGAGACATGTTCTGGCCATTAGAAAACCACCACGATCATTTTTCTATGACAGTATTGCTTTTTTTAAGGTATTGCTACAAAGTATACATCTCAGCTGGTCATTCTTTAGGAAACGTACTAGTCCTTGTTAAAAACCAAGTTAACTTTTTTATGTTTCCTCTCGAGACTCAAACATGTTCCTTTTGAAGTTAGTAATTTGGAAATCATTTTAATATAAATATCAGAAAAGTCTACCTTTTAATTGAATACTTCTTGTGATATATGTGCTGTGATCCTTTGGACTAAAGTATTTATGTCTGTCAGCAGAAGTGTAGTGAGGGACAGTGAGTAGTTGCAGCAGTGGGTCCGTAGATTAATAGGCTACATGTAGCACAGATCAATGGCTGGACAAGTCAGGAGAGAGAGAGGGCTCTAATGGCAGAAGAGCACCGGGCTAAGTTGGGATGAACCTGCAGAAAGTATTGAAGTCAAGAAAAAGAATGAAAAAATTCCTATATTGCAAGTTCAGTCTTTGGCTAGAAAAGTAGTTGAGATAATAGAGTGGAAAGCAGAATGTTTTTTTTTTTTTTTTTTTTTTTACCTTTTGAATTTAAAACTCGGGAAATGGAAAGCTGAAATATGTTGATTGTGTGAAGTATTCAACCCAGTGAGTCGATACTTGGCGGTAATTAAAGCAGCAGGGCGTCCAGCGCCTCAGCTTTATGCCTTTAGCAGACTGAAGCAGGTTTCCCTTTAGGATTTACCGTTACATTGCTCCACCTGTTTACCACCCAGTCCCGACAAGCTTCACAGTTCCTGCTGATTTGAATCATCTCCTTAATATGAGACTGCCACTGGCATATCTGACAGATGGGATGTTCCTGCTCTATGTTGGATTTGCGAAAGACATAACCTTTCACATTCAGACCAAGGAGAATTCAAATTTTATCCTTTCAAGGGGTCAATACAAATATATATATATATATATATATATATATATTTTTTTGGTGCATGCGTACACTTTAAGGAAGTGAGTGCTGGAAGCTCTTTCTGAAAATTATTGAGAGAACGCATTTCATTTGCTAGCAGTTTTTGCTCCTTCGAAGTTTAGTTAGTGGTCTCCGTTGAGGCAGTGTAGCAGTTTCTCTGGAGCTTAATCACATCTGTTTAATTTATTTTATTTTTTATTAATTATAAATCAATCAGTTTCATATTTAAATTAATTTACCTCTCAATTTAGGATTACAATTAATTATTATATTCAGTCATATTAAGGGTAAATTTAGGTGTAGGCGTTTGCTGTATATTCGGTGGTGCCTTGCATGGGCCAAAGGAATCCACTACAATTCGCCTTTTCCTGTGCCTGTGGCTCCTGCCAGAAGGGTTTGTCGCGGCGAGAGGCAAATAACAGGTTTCCTTGCTTCTGAATGAGCGGCACTCAGAATGTCCTTCTCAGTTAAGTTCCTGAGTTTAGACCTCAGGAATACGCATCCACGTCTGGAAGAACCTTTTTGGTTTGCATCTTTTGCTGGTGCTAACGGGCAATGAGACGGAGGAAGACAGTCATGCCTGCTCCGGAAGCTCCAAGTAGCCACTTATCAGGTAAAAGCGGCTTACAATTATACCTGATCCTTGGTACTGGGGTTATTAAGCCCTCACTCACGAGCCATGATCAGTGACTTTTATGCGGGAGGCTTAGAGCTTTGTTGATGGCAGCGCTGATTTCTTCATATGTGCTGATTTAAAAAAGGCCATGCTGAAGAGAACGAGGCATGTCCTTTTTTTGGGAAGATGTGATTCATGACTTTTAGTCATGCACCTTTAATGGTTCTCTGTGATTGGGCGGCAGGGTTTGCAAGTGCAGGCTAGGGAACGGTGGCTGATGTCATCCTTGGTTCCGGAGAGAGGGAAATGCAGTTTAGTTGGAGTGTGTGTGGTCCCTACAGTCGCTATAGAGTTTGGTGTGGGACGTTTTGATAGCATTTCTGTTGCCGAGTTGTAAGCGTTATCATAGTGAGGGATTAAGCATAGCCCAAAAAAGTCTGAAGCCTACTCGATTTTCTCTGTTAATTTTTTTTCTCGGTCACAAGATAAGCGCTTTGGTGTCTTAAGAAATGATCGTGCTCATGCATGTGGTATTTCAATTCTTTTTATTGTTGTGGCCAACTGATACAACTTTTCAATTATTCAAAATACTTGTCCTTTTTACACTCTTGGTTTTAGAATGAAAACAGTTGAATTAATAATGGTCATAAAATTTTAATTTACATTATAATTGGAAAGAATTATTGATACATACTTATGCAATGCATTTTGAGCTCTAGCACGATGCAGAACTAGTATAAAATTATTAGCAGCTTTTTAGTGTATCTAATCAATCGAATGTGACTGTTGCCAAACTTAGGCTACGTGTTTGTATGCGCGTTTGTATTAAAATGTCAGTGTCATGGGTCTTGATGCACATTGATTTCCAACAACAGTCTTCTAGAGTCAATGTCCTGATAAGCCTCTGTGGATATTACTGTCATCTCTTGCCAACTGGAAGTAGGTTTGTGGCCATCAAACTTGACATTTTCCATTAAGTCTCTCTTCTGTAGACTATTGAACACAGGGCTACCTATTTTATTGATTGCTTCTGGCTTTGGTCTGAGTTACATGCTATGAACTTGCACTGGATTTTTCTGAATTACCCAGCAACTGTGGAGAAAGGCAAAATAATAAACTAAATGTTTCGACAACATTCTTGTTTTATAATTGGAATTGGAATAGAATTATCATGGGACCGTAATTTAATCTTTAGGTCAGTTGAATGCAAATGGATAATAAATACTATCTATTATATACTATAATCTACTAAGATTAACATGGACTGAATTTCTGACATTTGTAACCCTAACCCTAAAAAAAAAAGTTTCTAAATGGATGGATTTGGATTTCTAAAGTTTTTCGTATACAAATAAATTCGAAAAAAAAAAAAAATGTCACTGTGCCATGGACAGTCACTGTACGTGTGGTATAAGGTCCCTCATGAGAGCTGTGGCACTTTGACATGGCACAGTAAGACTGGATTTGGCAGCCTGTTGGTGAAATGGAACATCACATTAAAATCTCCAGAGCTTCTGCTAATACAAATTGAGGGAGTGTGGTCAAATGTACCACATTTTAGTACAGCGTTCATTGATCTAATACTAATGTAATATTTATTCTAGATTACAATAATAATGCTACGCATTATTCAAAATATAGAATACATACACAACTTGAAAAAAAACTGAATATAATCATTTCTGAATGTGTTGAATGTAATGTATATAATTTCAGTATTTGTACTTGATAGAAACATTTTGGTACGGCAAAGATATTTCACATCCAAGTTGCACCCCCAGACTGATTCTTGTGTCACTCTGTTTGACATGGGTGGGAAAAGAATATTTATAATGCAGCGAATGGCAGACTTTGCTCAACACAGAGGAGTCTGCAAACGCGTGTTCCAATTTTGTTTAAAAAACAAAACAAAACTGATTTTACTGTGGCTTTAGCTGGTGAGGAACGGCCAATGTCCTTGGTGCTTGCTGATTCACCTGTCTAATAGTGAATGGCTAATAAAGTGTTGTTATATAAACATTCAGTATCATTACTTTTGTTATTACTACATATAGTTTCTTTATAAAACTTTCTATAAAAAATTAGTTTATACTCTCTGCTCATACAGTGTTATGGTCTATTATTTTTATTATATGATCAAACTTCATGGTAGGTTATTGTGTCTGAATGGTTTTTGATTTCTCTAATAAAGTGTGGTCTTATGACATTTGAAGAATGAGATGAAAGCATTCTGCGAGGGGATTGTTTTTAGGGGATTGAGTCCAATCGATACCAGATTTTTGGGTTCAAAGCAGATTCCGAAATATGCGAGGCAAACTCCATATTGCTGTCTGAATTTGTTGCACAGATGTTGCATTCCATTGCTATTACATCTTCCAGCAATATAAAATGACCATACTTTTAACCTTTGCTGCTGCCTTGCATTTCAGCAATCTATTAAAAATGAGAAGAAAAAGATAAGCACCAATGTGTCTTCAATTTCAACTTTTTTTTCCCGAACAGTTAAGTATTTATAATAAGAAACATAATTGTTGTACATTAATATCAAAACTTTACTAAGACAGCTTTGTGCCTCAAATCCAGAACATCAGACATATCCGTGAATTTTTGTTGAAGAGCTATCTATTTACCATATAATATAGTAGCATAACCTTTTGAATATATTTGCTAAGATGTACTGACTAGCCTCATGTTGCTAATACTTTCCTCTAAAATATATAAATAAAATAATAATAGTTGAATAACCAGCACTTTAAACAACCTTAACTGCCTAGTATACTTAATGTCTTCATATCAAGCTTTGACTCTTTTAGAAGTTTCTAGGCAACATCATCCTTTACCATATTGCCACCTTGTTTAGCAGTAACGGCAGTAATAAAATGCAAGGAAATTGTGTATTATGTGTTCCTCATTGGGTACAGAGACAGGTCCATTCAAGCAGAGGGGAGAAAAAAAAAAAGGCTAAGGAAGTGTAAATAGATTTTTAAAAACATTTTAAAAATTTAACTTTAAATTTAAAGCCATTTTTTCTTTATAATAAAAATAAAAATAATTCAGAAAATCCAGGACAGTCACTAGAAATAAACTCAAGGGCTAGTAACAACTTTATGTTGGATAGGTTGCTAGCTAAGCAGTTACCACTAAACTTTATCTAGCTAGCTTGTGTGGCACAGATGCGGTATAAACGCATTTCACCCTAAAGGCTGGAACGTTAGCTAGCTAATTTGCTACTCAAATTTTCACTAAAAGATTGAGTGTTTTACATGTAAAATTAACAATTAATAAATACCTCAGAAGCAAACTGAACATAATGCGACTGTTGACTATCAGATTTCGTCAACACAAATGGGCTGTGAACGGTTCAACTTGCAGAACCCTGAAAATATTCTGTGACATTAACTGCGTATTATGCCACATGATGCTTGTATTAGAGCTTCCATTAATGGCACGTTAGTGAATTAGTGTTTTTTTATGCTAGGTGAGACATTTACATATTTGAGCTACAGTTATGCTTTGTATACTTTAATGATGTTTACATTACTGCTTTTCATTCCTTTCATTCCTTTTTTGTTGCAGTGATGCATTTAGACCAATTTATGTAGCAAACTATGGTTGGATTTATGGTTTACTCTAGGTGCTTGTCAGCTACAGAAACTATATACTTCTCCCAAATGCGGTTTTAATTTCATAGCTCATCAGAGTGTACTCCACAGATGCGCACTGATTTAATTCTCAGTCGTACAACCCTGCAATTACAATCCCTGTGTTTTTCAGAGGACAAACAAAGGTTGGTGATCTATAACTTTTGGTGGACTTCCCAAAGCTTTCTGCCTGTGTCAACTGATTCTCCCATCTGCCATGCCAGCGTTATGGTATAATGGTCATATTGCGGTGTAGAAACTGACAGAAGCTAATTGAGTGATCGTTTTGAAAATGGAATATGCAAATATTTGTTTTAAATGAACCGTTGGAGAATAGGGAAAGGATGACCCCCTCATAGAGATGGGTCTGCTAGATTTGAATTCCAAGGGAATGTTTTTGTTTATGCATTATAAGCACATTATAAGTCAAATCATCATAAGTTATGTTATAAACTCATTGAAGGTTCTTTATTTGTTGCACCATTCTCGGTAAACCCTAGACACTGACGGTCCTGAAAAGCTCAAGAGGCTGGCCTGTTTCTGATATGCTGGAACTAGTGTGCCCGGCACAGACAATTATGAAAAGTAATTTAGGTCAATTGTTTTGCTCATTCTAACATTCAATCAAACAGTAACTGAATGCTACAATGCCTGCGTTATATAACAAGCCATGGCCACGTGACTCGTTGTCTGAAGGAGAGATCCATTTTCCTGAATTGGGCCGGTGTGCCGCCTTCAGACAATTCTATACAGCTTGGGATACAATTGTTCCAAGGTCCATTGGTAAGTAAAGTCACTGGAGGAGGCCTGTTAATGCACTTGTGGCTGTGATTCATCCCTACGAGACGCCCCTGATTTGGTCCCCGGTTTACCATATTTATAGACCTTCCTCTAAAATATTTATCCTCTACGTACATTATATTATTCCTCTACAAATTTATCGACCTCTTCCTTCTTTCTTTCTGACGAGAGGGGGAAAACAAATCCCTTGTGGAATACTTTTCCATTGGTCTTCCCTTGAAATGACACTTTGCTAAAATGTGAAGTAGTGAGTGCACAGCTTGTATAACAGTGTAAATTTTCTGTCCCCTCAAAATAACTCAACACACAGCCA
>JAOYSI010032997.1:0-10538 GCA_025775065.1 Hiodon alosoides
AGAGAGAGAGAGAGAGAGAGAGAGAGAGAGAGAGAGAGAGAGAGAGAGAGAGAGAGAGAGAGAGAGAGAGAGATAGACAGAGAGAGAGAGAGAGAGAGAGAGAGAGAGAGAGAGAGAGAGAGAGAGAGAGAGAGAGAGAGAGACTCACTAATCAGTCCACAGTGCAACTGTATGGCACTTTCAGTTGCCAGTTACAAGGTAGATCTGATTTAACATGAAGTTAATCTTGCTATGGACAGCCTTTCTTGATAGGATTTCCAGAATGAATAATATACTGTTTTCTGAAAATCATTTTGCAAGCATGACATTTCAAGGTCCAATATTAAGTTATGTAGGGCAGCAAAAAAAGGTCATTGTTTTGCTCTCCTTTTGAATTCAATAGACATGTAATCCATATGGACTCAGGAATAAACCCCACAATCAGTGCATTACCCACCATCTTAAGCATTTTTTATTACTATTATTTAAGAGCAATGAAGTGGCATATCTTAAAGAAGGTTTATGGTTGTTCTGTCTGAGCGAAGTTTGGGATCCAGATCCTGGGGTTGTGATCGGGTCAGAACTTTTAATGAGCTGCAGCTCATAAATATGAATGCTAAAAACCATCAAAAAATAAGCACCTGTCACATATTCCTTTGTAATAGCACATAATATATTTTATGGGAGGATTAAGGGCTGTTTCACTGTATTCCTAACATATGAATTAATTAACTTTAAACCTGGAATGATGAGTGAAAAACATACTAAACGAACATATGAAAGAATGTAATCTACGTGACAGTACATGTGGTCTCTGGCCATGCGTGTAGGGAAAACGTGACATGCTTGGCACATATCCAACGCTATCTCTTCACTGGCCCCCCTCCGTGGCCTGGAGAAATGTTGACCTTTCATTGGAGTTTGACCACGAGTATTAAAAAAAGCTGAAAAACGGAGAGTGAGTTGGAAGGAAGACGGTCACAAGTCAGGATGGGTTTAAAACCTCTCACATGGTGGAAACTGACATGAACCCACACTACAACAAACTTTGTCAATTCCGCCCATTTCTGCCCTCACTGTCCTGTTGGGTGTTACGGTCCCATGGAATAAATCCAGACAGAGCAATAGTGGCTCTGTGTCGGAGATAGAAAAATTACCCCTTACCCCCTACGTTTCAACCTCTCCACCGTTTTGCAAGTCGAGAACCTTGTCTACGTAAATGTACTCGAGACCAACGAGCTCAGTTTCTGGCTCCATTATCCCGTAGGTCAGGGGTGGGCTATCCCGGAGGTCAGGGGTGGGCTATCCCGGAGGTCAGGGGTGGGCTATCCCGGAGGTCATGGGTGGGCTATCCCGTTGGACAGGGGTGGGCTATCCTGGTCCTCCAGGGCTGCAGTGTCTGTCATATAGCATCAGGTTTTCACCTACGGAACAGCAGGTGAGATTATTTGTAATCCAAACGATGATTTTAATTATTAATAGGAGACCTGAACTGAAAAACCTGCATACACCGTGACCCATGAGGACCAGGAAAGCAAACGGTAAAGTCTGTAAAGTTATCACAGCAGAAACATCGCAGGAACCCTTCCAAAATGCCATCAGTTTACAGCTCTAGTAGATTAACGAAGAGGAATATGGAAAGTGATTTTCCATATATAAAAACCTTGCCTCCTTGACTAGTTAAGTGACCTGTTTCATACGGATGGCATTTAGCGTCAGGACAAGAACAATTGTAGCTTAAATACACTATTGAAAATGGTAATGGTCTTCTATCCATTCTAAAGTTAAATGGGATACAAGTGTTCCAATTGCCGTGCTATTGGGAAGGAAGGAAGGAAGGAACTACTTGCCATGTAATTTCTCTGACGTTACCGTAAATGTACAACAGTGGTTACACCTTAACCACATACCTATTTTCATTCCTGTAAGTAAGAATTATTAAAGCCACTGCAGATCTGTAAACCGTTCGGTTGGACCCTCCTCCCAGCATCTTTCAAGGTTAGACCAAGATAGATGACATTATCAATTACACTTGCCCTCAAGTCATTTGAAATCCTTCTTCGGACTTGCCCTCCACCTCTCCCTGAAACACTCTCTTGATACACTTGGTCTTGCTCCAACAATTAATCAGTTTGCATTTGCTTAAGTGTTTTGTGAATTTGAGCACCAGACATCAATTCTACTTAGAATTGACAACATGTAATGGCAAATGTGGATCTAGGGAATCTTGGAAGTTGAGCTTAATGAGCAGTACTATGTCAAGTTATTTAGAAAACAGTGCTTTAGTGCTTTAGGTTTTGAAAATACGAAAAACAATGTGAATTAAAACATTTTTTTTGATGGTTGTGGCAGTGTGTTTAAGTCCAGTGCCAAATCAATTGAGATAAAACTGTAACCACCCACCTATTTGTTCCGTTGACTCCTCACTACATGAGACATTCCGCCTGGCATATATGAAATATGTATGTCATTGGGGGGTGGGAACAGGTGGCCTAACACTGATTGCTTTCACGGAAATGTCAAATTCGGCTTTTCACATTCTAATGAAGACGATGCAAATGAGCGTTTCCTATTTAATGTGTTCCTCTGCCCGTGTGGTTTGCTGTGACGCACCAGGCCATAAACTCAGAACTTTGTTCTTTTTCCCCCCCTCTGTGGTCAGGATTGAGAGCTACCTTGTTGACCGGTCTTTTCAACGACAGCCTAATAAAATCAGGGAGTCGCCGGGTAGAGTACAGTGTTTACAGAACAGTCATCTGAAAGTAGTCTTGCTATAACGAACGGCTATTTTAGTTATGATGAACCCCCAAATGTAGCCTTTTCAGATTCTTCTTCTGCGTTCCTCTTCCGTTTGTGTAACTGATCAACGTATTTGAAAAACTGAGTGAACACACCCTTCAAATTTGTATAATTGACAAGCTTGCGTTAAGCACGTAAGCCTTTAATTCAATATGGCAGATTAAGAGCTTGGATTCTACCTTCACTGGAAGCTGTCCCATTGGAAAACTGTTCCACTTGGCCAAGACGCGCTAATATTTTATGTGTATTATTTATTTATATCTATTTTCACACACACGTTCAAGTTCAAGTTTCAAGTTTTTGAAAGAATTAGCAACATTGTGAAAATGTATCAATGAATAAATGTTATTCTGAAAGAATGTTACATAAAATGTACATAAAATGACATAAGATTTGTAGTTTCAAAAACATTTGTTCACATTATTACAGTGGCCTCCATATTTATTCATACCCTTGTTATAAGTAACCAAAAACAAAGGAGATAAAAATTATTCTGGATAATTTTATCTTTGCACAGATAGGCTTGAATTGTAAATTAAGCGTCATTGAAAAATAAGTCAGAAGAGAGAAAAATACTTTGCTTTCCACAAAATAGTGTGGCATTTAAAAAAAAAAAATTCACACCTCTAAATATCTAAAAACGTAACACAGCAATGATCCTGTACACATTTTTTGTTGTCTGGAGCCTGTTAGAATCGCCGGCAACGCCATAGGAAGGGAAACATTTTAAAACCCAAACGCCCACATAGAGCATTCAGTTTAGAAGATTTTTCTTTAAGTTTTAAAAATGTATTTATTTGTTATATTCACCCATATTTGAGAAAGCAATGCAAATGCCAAAAGCAACAGAAACCCGCAGGCGCACATATGCAGAGGGGACAAGATCAGTCCATTTTTTGTGAATAAAAGCAAACGGAGGCAATACTAACCAAGTGTGAAGCTATTGAGTAATAACTATTGCACTTCAGTGATAGAGGATTTCAGCTCTTAGTTTTGAGACATGGCATCGTGGCCTGTGCAAACACTGATAAATTCGCCTGTAAACCGTGCTCCGGAAATGTCGCTGAAGCAGAAATATGTGCAAATGTTTTCAAATAGCACATGGCAGATGTAATCATCTGCTAATCTAATCCATCTAGCGTTCAAATCTGGCCAGCAATGCAAAACGGATTCAACAACTGGGCCTAAAGACGTTTTGTCCTTTAATGAACTACTTTTCCATCACACCGTGGAGCTGGAATCTCTTGTAGCGACCGACTCTGCTTGCAGGTAACCTGCACGGTGTTGAGTGATCATATAAATAAACATGCAATTTCCTCCCCGTGACAACTCCACTGTGTTGTGCATTGGGTTTTCACTGTTTTCATCACCAGCTAAATAAACCCCAAATAACAACTCCACACCGTGCAGCTGGTACAGTATTTCAGCAAACGTCTTTATTCATTGGTGTGTGTGTGTGTGTACACAGTACCGGTCAAAAGTTTTAGAACACGTCAATCTTTCCAATTTTTATTGAAATGTACGCAGTTTAAAGTTTCAATGTACTCTGAAATTAAAGCATAGAACAGATAAACAATTGGAGATAAAAAAGAAATCGTAGAATCTTTTTGTTTGAAAAAAATTTAATCTAAGTTTTTGACTCCTCATAGTAGCCACGTTTTGCAGATATAACAGCTGAACACACTCGTGGCATTTTTTCTGCAATGGAAATCAAATATTGTTTGGAAAGTTCTTCCCAACACTGTTGCAGAAGTTCCCACAAATGTGTTGCACTTGTAGGTTGGTTTGCTTTCACCCTTCTGTCCAGTTCATCCCAAACCAGCTCCATGGGGTTTAAGTCTGGAGAATGTGCTGGCCATTCCATGATTTGAAGCCTACCGTCTTGTTCTTTCCTTCTAAGACATAGCCTGGAGGTATGTTTTGGGTCATTATCTTGCTATAGGATTGCCCCTGACCAACTAGGCGTATACCAGAGGGTATTGCATGGCACTGCAAAATGCTGTGGTAGTAGTTTTGGTTCAGGGTGCCAGTCACTCTGTGCAAGTCGCCGACTTTGGATCCTGCAAAAGAGCCCCAGACCATCACGCTTCCTCCTCCATGTTTGACAGTTGGTGTCACACACCGAGTAACCATCCTTTTGCCTACTCGTTGGTGCACAAAAACCCTGCATGATGAACCGAAGATTTTAAATTTTGATTAATCGGTCCATAAGACCTTCTTCCAGTCTTCAGTAGTCCACAGGAGGTGCTTCATGGCCCAGGCAAGCCTCTTTTTCTTATTCTGCCATCTTAGCAACGGCTTTCTTACTGCCACTCGACCTGTCAAACCTGCAGCTCGAAGTCTTCTCTTCACAGTTGAAACTGAGACTTGCTTACTTCGACCAGTGTTAAGCTGTGCTTGAAGCTGCTGTCCCGTGAGCCGCCTATCACGCAAGCCGTTGACTCTCAAAACTTGTCTTCTGATTCTGTTGTGGCTTTGGGTCTGCCAGACCTCTTCCTGTCACAGTTTCCTCCAGTTTCCAAGTGCCTTTTGATGGGGTAGGAAACTGTACTCACTGACACCTTGGCTTTCTTTGCAGTTTCTCTAAAGGAAATACCTACACTTTTAAGGGTTATAATGGTCTGTCTTCCTTTGTTAATTGCCATTTTCTCGCCATTATGAGAGCAATATACTACTTCCTGCAGTACAATACTGTTCAAATAATGCTTAAGAGATGTAGTAATTGTAGTAACGCAGTCTGTCCCAACACTGCTTTTATGCAGACAGAGGGTTTGTAAGTATTCGACGAAAAGTTGGGACACCTGTAGAAATTGTTAGCATCAACTTTCAAGGCTTTATTTATTTCCATTGCTGCAGAACAGCTGTAAGTTGTTAACCCATTACCTGTTCCCTTTTTGTATAACTTTTTAAAACCTCTGGCATTTTACCGCTTACCTTTGTACCATTTCAGGTTATTCACTGGACTTGAACTGCTTAAATTTCAATAAAAACTGGAAAAATGGGGGTGTTCTAAAACTTTTGACCGGTAGTGTATATATATCTATCCATATATATTTATTGATCTTATATACTTATAGTTTATATATCATTGTCAATGTATTATTACATTACATAAAGATACAAACCTTAATTGGGTTTACATTTGAGTCGTTTATTCCCTGTAATTATTATTATAATTTCAGCGCTGTGGCAGACCTCGTCCTGAGCCTGAGCTTGAGCTAATGACGTTTCCATGGCGCTCGCATCTCAGACAGCCTCTTTCCTCTTTCAGCTCTCTGACTGGCTACTATTATCTGTCTTTGTAAACATTTTAGTCTCTTAGACATGGTTATTTTACCCAGCTTGATGATTGTGTCAATGGGATTATGTCCATGGAAATCACACAATGTAATGCACATTTAGCTCACAGGGACCATTTGTTTTTAGTTGTTTTGTTTTTGCTGTCATGATACAAATTTTAGGTGGAAGGGGGATAATTAAATAAAATGGATACATAGGGTTCTGATTGGGTCGCACTTTACATAGGCTGGCTTCAGCGGGAAAATAAGTTTATTGCCTAACATTTTTTAACATAACCTACGCATTTGGTAGGAGAGGTGTTGGCACGCTTTCAACATCATACGGACTGGAGCTGTGGTTCAGGGTAGTGTTGGCAGTGTCGCAGACTCGCTGGCACAGGCTCGAATGGCTGTAGAGAGTGACTTGGCTGGTTCCGGAGTTGATGGACACCGCCTTCTCCAGCTTGACTAATATTGCCTCAGTTCAATCTCCAAGGAGTTCGATAACATTATTTGCGTTAAGCTAATCATTAAAGGATATTTATCGTCACTAACTCACTACTGTATTTCTCTTTTACTTGTCCGTCAGACTGTTTTTGGGATGCTATCTATCGTCATTAAATAGCTAGCTATTTTTCAGACTGGCAGTATGAGCGCCACAGAGTCAGATTTTATGGGAAGAGGTAACTAGCTAATGTTCGCTAGCTAAGTAACTTTTGCGAGTTTTTTAGAGTCAACATGAGTGTAGCTAGCTGTAGGAGAAATTGGCATTACTGTAATAGCTTTATTCTTAACAAAAACTTGTATCTACTAGCTAGCTCAGATAACCTAAAGTCCTTTCTCTCGCCTTTCGGTTATCTAACTGGTAGCTAATGCAAGCCAGTTTCAACTCGCACCATAGCCAAACAGGGTTCATCTTTGTAATAGCATCGCTAAGAAGCGGCGGATGCTTCCGACGTCATTCTCCCTTGGGCCGTCCTTTACAGGGTTCATGGAAGCTGGTTAGTTTGGGGATTTTTTTCTAAATAAAACAGATTTTAAAACTTTAAAAAGGGATGGGGACAAAGTCTTTTAAAAAATGTGTGGGTGGACGAGGGCATGTCCCATGTGGCCCCAGTGGATATTAGGCTCCAGCACACACATGTATTTTCCTGTTAATCCCTATTCCACTACACCCTTTGGATTAAAGTAAATCCCCATTTCCTTCCTTCATCCCTCTGACTGAGGACTGACTGCAAGTTAGCCACAGAGTTAGACATGAAAATTTAAGGATGGCTCCGATAAGCCTGAATCCAGCTCCGCTCTGGCTCCAGAACAAAACGAAGAAAACGGTCCAGCTCTGCGAGCCAGAGCACGCGTGACCGAAGTTCGGTGTGAAAGATGTGCTGGGGCCGATTCCTGGAAAACCCAAGCACAAAGTAAACACTGGTGTGCTGCAGTTTTAAGTTATGGAGCCAGAAATACTGTTAAAGGTGACCTTTCTCCTTCTATAGAATTTATTTCAAGGGGAAAGTTGAGGAAATAAGATCTGACGACAAGAGCTATTGTGTGCACTAAATATTTTGCTCCGCTACATTCCTTAGGGATTACAGTTTTGGCATTCATGCATATCTGATGTGCAAGGAAGTTGAATATATCACAAGCAGTGCCAATATAAATATAGACTTGTGCAGAATAATTTGTTTCATCAGAAACGGTCTGAGTAATACTGCCCTTCACCTTCACCAAGAGAAACACAGCCATACAGTAATGATATTGATGGATTTGCATTAAAAGCCCTCCCTTTGCATTGCTAATAAACCTAAGATGCACTCTGGCTGAGGTTATATTCATGCGCAACATGGCAGAGTCTGTATTGACGGGCAAATCGCCCCTGCTGTACAGAACATTCCACCGCCCATTTGTCTCAGTATGCTGCGTGTGAGGAACCGCATTTCAAGGAAGACACACCGTGGACTTGTGCTTTTATTCAAACCCTGTCTCAGGCCAGCTGGGATGTTTCAGCTGTTGTCAAACGCAATCATCTGATGTGTGTGCGTGTTTGGGGGTTAGGGAGTGCACTTCTAGCCTGAGAGTGGGTCTTCTTTCCCGTGTCAGATGACAATTACAGATATTACGCCTGCACAGCGACTCTGCCTCGGGACAGGCTGACCATATGTACAGTAATGTCGCTCGACAAGATCTGTTAGTAGGAAGAAAAGAGCACTCAACCCTGTTCCTTTAGCACGCTTGTAAACAGCTGCTGCTTCTGGCCGCACTGGACAAGTATAGACAAATTTAATTAAACTTAGGCCTAAAAAATAAAGTTGGAGATGGTTTCTGTATTTTCTTGGTTTGACGTAGAATATATAGTCAGATAGGAATCATATTTAAAATATAATCTTTCTGTCATACAACACAATCATTTTCATATTCCTTCTGTATCTTTTCTTGCCAAATAAACTCAAATAAAAGATGCATTTTTCAATTTTATATATTAAGTTTTTGAATAATCGAAAGTGAATTCTGATTTGTCGGATGCTCTGATCTGGGAGTACTAAATTATTTATTTAAATGATCAACAAACACCCTTGCACAACTTGCTAATTTTACACTTCATACAGCTGGATACTTACTGAAGCAATTTGGGTTAAATACATCAATTTGAACCCACAACCTTCCGCTCACAAGTCTGGTTTATTTTCCATTTGGCCAGCTGGTGCCTAACATATTAGCAGACAGAAATACAAAATATGCTGGTGTTTTGATGTCTTTGCTATGTACAACCTGTAAGTCCCCCTAGGTAAGGGCATCAGCTAAATGGTCAAATTCATAAAAACAAACTTCACTACAGGAACAGCTTACAGCTTCCACCGGGAATAACTCCCAAAACAGCGAGACGAGAGAGCCCACGGACGAGGAGGAGTCTCTCACCAAGGGCCCACGGACGAGGAGGAGTCTCTCTCACCACTCATTGCAAGGGACCATTAACGGAGATGCGGGGAGTAGAGACGGGATCTGCTGGGAAGGATGAGAGGGGCCTGGAGGCGTGTAGGGTCGGCGTGGCTGAGTGCACTGAAAGCCCACAGAAGACTAAAGCTAAAACAGATGCAGATTGCAGGTGGCTGCGGAGAGAGGCGAGATATTGGACATGAAGGCTGAAGACGGGGGAAGTGCTCGGTCAGGAGCTGCGGAAACATCTGGGCTGGAGAGGAACAGAGTGCGACCGGGGGCAGGGGTGCTGGTGAATATGGAAAAGAATCAGCAGATGCCACAGACTACAGAGAAATCGATAGCCACACTCACACCGATGTCCCAATTATTCCAGTGACCCTGGATCAACAGTACGTTTCCAACAGAGAGTCCCAGAAGAGTATAAAAGACCGAAACTCACCTGACTGGTCATCTGTGAGGAGAAATAAGCTTAGCATGCTGATATTAGCATTGAATAAAAAAATGTTTCGGTTCTCTTTAACTCCCAATAGGAGAAACGGTGGCTCTGAGCAGTGTTTCTTTACTGTAAATTTTGTGTTTGTGATGAACATTTTTGGCAACCGGCTCTCCTCCACACACTTGCCTGTTACCTGTAACCCATCTCTCCGACTCCTTTTCAATCCTGGAATGCTGAACTATTCTCTCTGCCTCTTCCACCAGAACCCATCAGCTTATTTAGCTTCCAAACTATAGCCACATCACACCATCTCTGTGTCCTTTGCACTGGCTTCTAGCTGTAGCCTGCAGCGCTGGCGTAGTGGGGCAGCCAAGCGCCTGCGATGGAGGACCAGGGCTTTCCCCCCTAACCCTCTTCCAGCACGCATTAAACCCCAGCGCTTCATACGCTGAGGCGTAGTGGGGCAGCCAAGCGTCTGCGATGGAGGAGCAGGGCTTTCCCCCTAACCCTCTTCCAGCACGCATTAAACCCCAGCGCTGCATACGCTGAGGCGTAGTGGGGCAGCCAAGCGTCTGCGATGGAGGACCAGGGCTTTCCCCCCTAACCCTCTTCCAGCACGCATTAAACCCCAGCGCTTCATACGCTGAGGCGTAGTGGGGCAGCCAAGCGCCTGCGATGGAGGACCAGGGCTTTCCCCCCTAACCCTCTTCCAGCACGCATTAAACCCCAGCGCTGCATACGCTGATGGCCGGCCCCTTGGTGCTATGACCAAAAAAAACAATTTCTACAGTCTCAAATTCCACACTTACACTTATAAACGCTGCGATTGGCAATTCCAATTGGAACATGCACCAATGACATTGCATCGTGTTAGCCTTGTATATTCTGCTAGATGAATAAATAATAAAGTGGCAGTTCCATGGTACAGAAATAGCTGCTATTTATGCCACTAATACTGTGGTATAATAATCTGAGTGTCTTTCCAGTCAGATTGATTTTCCTTGAATACAATGTTCAACGTTCTCTGACGTTGCTCAATCTCTCTGCTGTGATCACAGGAAAAAAGTCAGAAGAGCTTCTCTAAAGCAAATAAGCTTTTTATTTATTTATTT
>JAOYSI010033008.1:0-23422 GCA_025775065.1 Hiodon alosoides
CCTTCTCACACCTTCTGGCAAAAGACGCAGAAGAACAGGCTTGTTTTTGTCAAGACGTACTAATGCAATGCCTGAGTCTCACGTGGAGGAATAACCAAATAAATACGACTGGAAATGGACCAGTCAGAAAGCTGATCTAAAGTACAGTCAGATATTAAGCAAACACACACTATATTCAATATCAGTCACAACAAATTAAAAATGTTGGTGACTCTGCAAGCAATTATTGATCCACATGGAATGAGAGAAACATACAAGTAAAAGGCTAGGCTATAATTTACGGTATAAGAGATACAAAGGAAAAAATGATTTTATATTGGATAGAGTCAGCCTTTAATAAGGTTAATTGATTTCTCAAATCAACCTTGTTCCTATAAAAAAGGTTTCATCTTACTTTGTACGGGATTTAATCAAGTTGCCTGATCGAATAATATCTGAAAAATAATTAAATAAACAGACATGCAAAGCCATCTGATAAAAGTGTAGGGTATGAATATTGTTATTAATTTAAGGTGCGCAGCTGACAAGTGTATGCATGTCAAGAAACACAGTGCCTGTGGGTCATTTTACTACCTCTCATAAGGAATCAGATTTACGCATGGAAACGCCTGGCCAGATCATATACAATCCAAAAAATTGCTCCAATGGAATACAGTAACCATGAGTGGAGTGGGAACTGAAACCCCAAAAACACTGTGACTTGGCTGACCTGTGATACAGATACTCACAACTCCCAAATATTAATGGGCACGCATGAGTGTCCATGGGGAAGTCTTCCAAATGCATGGGGCACTCGGCGTGGATTGTTAGCCTGGGAGATAAAACAAAGCAATTAAATCCATTTTGAACCAGAGGTTTTAAAGTTGCTGACCTGATGGACATTTGTTTCTAATCTGCTTTGCTAAATGCAAGCTTAAAAACACCCGCGGGCCTCAGCTCTGAAACAGAGGCTTGCTGTCACATCATCGCAGATAAGTATTTAAATTTGAAGAGGTTTCCTGGCCAGTCCCAGAACGGGTGTCCTATTTACAATTTGTAAGATTAAAATAGAAACAATTATTTGATAAATACAACACATGATATAATAACAAAATAAAGGTCCAAATGAGGTATATTTCATATAAAATTTACTTATTGTATTATATTGTTCACAGCAATTTTAGGGTCAGTGCAAAAATTGCAAGCATTTCTTTAATTCCATGTGCTGTTAATTTGAACAAGCCATGCACTGCCATTATCAAGGGACAGGGTTTGTTCATCTGTATGTTTTCCAGAAGTCAACAGAAGTTGAAGCTACCTTTGCATCAGCCTAGGCGTTATCACTTTCGCTTTAGATGTTATTACACGACCGAAGTTTGTTATGTAAAATGCAACAACGGGTAAACTAAAAAGAAAGAGCTGTTGGTCTCTTTCTATTGGAGGCTTTTGTCAGAATTCCTTCAGGCCATTTTACCTTTCGGGCTGAACACCCATGGCATGCGTAGATTTTTGAGGAAAAAAAAGCTCTCATTATAGCCATACGTTTAAAAAAAAAAAAAAACACAAACACAAAGAAAAATACCCACAGAGGTTGGCTATAATTAATCCAGAGAGTGTCTAGTTCCTTTTCCTCGTTTCAGTAGCTGGTTAGTGTCAGTATTCAAATTTGCCATGTGCACATCATTTATTTGTTTGGGATTTTTAGAAAGGGCATGACTATATCATTCCTCAAAAAACAGCGTTGGCAACAGCACCATTTTAAGAGGACTTTTGTGGTTCTGCAACACCGGGAGTGCAGTGTGAATGGAAGTTATGGGCCTGCTTGTGCAGGTGAGAACAGGAACACTGGAGAGGATATGAGTCAACCTTTCACACCACATGTGGTTCAATCAATAAAATACCATTTAAGGAAGGTAGTAAGGCTAGTGCTGGTAAGATTTCTTGTCCAGGAGCTGTATGCAAATGTGAGTGTGTGTGTGAGTGTGAATGTGTGTGTATGAGAGAGAGAGAGAGAGAGAGAGAGAGAGAGAGAGAGAGAGAGAGAGAGAGAGAGAGAGAGAGAGAGAGAGAGAGAGTTTTTTATCATTATTATTTGAGCTCTACTGCACAAAGAGAGAGCTCCCTGCTGGGGCTGTAGTCTGCTAGATTGATACAGCTGTTTTCCGTGAGTCATTTGCCAAAAAGAGAGGGTTCTTAGCAACTTAGATCCAAAACCACCAGATGCTTGAAGCCGATGAGACATTTTTTCTAAGTGCAGGACATTTGCCATGCTGTCACCATTATCCCCATAATAAATATTTATATATTTTCAACAGGGCCTGAATGTGTTATCTTTTCATCGCATGTGAGTTCTTTTCAGCTAGAACTACGATATGGTCCAAAGACAACATCCTAACCCTCTCCGGATAGATGAAAAATCACTTCCTCAAGCGACAGACGAGGGCGTTGAAGCAGTAGACAGCCAGGTCTGCCCTTACAGATAGCAACACTTTGGTGAAGGCTGCTTTCCTGATTGGTCACCCGGCTGAAAAAGCAGGATACCTATGAGGCACCCAGATCTACTCTAGCATGTGGTTTTACTCTTTACTGTATTTACTTTATTGTATTTACCTTGCCTGATAACAATGGGTTAAGGATCATATCTAGTTAAAAAATATGTAGTGAATGTGTTCTATATATGGATTTACCTATTTCATAACTTTAATATTGTAATAATGTAACAATGTTACATTGAGACGGGGTCTCTCTGAAGTGGTCTCTCTTGTTTCAGTGAGACAACAATTAAAATGTTTGTATAAAACAAAAATGATCAATCTGCACAGTGTGCCACGAAGACACCCTCATCAAATTGCTTGACAAAAAGCTAAAGATCTCGGCGAATCGTGAAAGAAAGCGGATGAAAATGAGCCACGGCTGCCAAGCGTGATGTTAACTCACTAAGACATGGCAAATGAAACATCACCCGGGAAACGTTTCCTTTCATTTCTCCGTCTGGTTTCGTCTCAGCTCAAAACCCTCTGCTACCTGCTCCCTTCGTGCTCTTGTCAGGCCGACTGTGTGACCTATTCGCACTTATTGAACATTGGTATTGAATTCGGGATGGAACTCCAATTGCCAATTGACAACAAGGGGCAGCTTTCAAATGAGACCATTTGACCCTAACCGCAGTGCTTCTGAATTGAGCGCTGGTCTTCATCCAAGTTTGGACGCCGCAGTCAATTGAAGAGAATCCCAGACACGCGCAATCCACAAGCAGCCTAATTGGATGCCAACAAAGGGCTGTTAGTTTCCCCTAAAGCAAAAATATATTGGAATATAACCAATATAAGTAAACAAAGACAAAGACCATCTTTTATATTTCACACACACACAATAACCTCATTTATTTTGATTTAATCTGGGCTGTTCAACTGAAATTCTGCACAGTTCCAATTAATTAACGTATCTAAAGATATATGATGTAGTCAACACAATGACAGTGAAAACTGCTACAGATTCACATCGCATTTCCAGTTAATGACATGCCGCGTGTACTTGGACGGCTTGGAGGTATGGTAAAAAAGGGCTGTAGTGCAGTTCTGAGATACTGTGAATGGTCATTTTGAAATTAACCTGACTGCTTGTCCTTTCATTAAGTCAATTTGGAGAAGAACGTTAGCTAAAATAATAAAATGTAAACATGTAACCATGTACTTGATTTAAAATATAAAGAGCTCCATGAATAACCGAGTGCGGAATTTGATCAAGCAATAAGGTTACCCTCAGTCACACAAAGAATCATCCAGAGGCAATCACATCATTCCCTTCATATGTGTGCAAATCAAAGGGTCTGCACTCATTTCACCTGCTTCCCTTTGCCGTCAGCACAGAGTCCCAATTCCAGATGACTCCCTCAAACTTTTCCCTGCCTTGCGCACATCTTCTGGTACTGCCCGTGAACCATCACGTGTAGCTGCTTTCCATCATCATATGCAGACAGGTTCTTTTCATAGTCATCAGTCTGATCGACCCACCCCATGAATTTTTAAAGGTTGCAGACAAGAAAACCATATCTGTTTTTTTTTATTACTCTTGGTACTTGAATTAAGGTCCCAGAATGGCAATACCAGAAAGGCGAAATGCAATTTCAAAGGTTAGCCATGCACTAAGGGCTTACTTTATTTTCATCTGCGTATTGCAGGGGACAAAACCAGCATCAGAATACAAGAAATTCTCTATTGTTTCTCCGCATCTTGGCATATCAATTTTCACTCTCTCCTCCTGCTAATTTTACAGAAGGGCTTACTAGACAAGGCAGGATCAGTTCGGTTGCATTGGGGTTTGCAACCTTCTGATTACACTAGCAGTACATCAGAGAGCCTGAGGTGTAATATAAATCTACCGATATCGGTCAGTCTAACAGTCGAACACTGACATTGGGAGTCCAACTTTTGCCAAAATCAAATCCAATCCAATGTCTGATCCAAAACCCAGGTCCAATGCCAATTCATACAGACCTACTGCACAAACCCTGCTCCTCAGGGAAGAATTAGAGAGTGAATTAAAGTGTTGGACAGCAGGACACCTAGGGGTCCCCTCTCTGAGGAGCAGACAGTCAGCTGGCCAACTTTTCTTGCATGCAAACGGTCAAAAGACCTGCCTGCAGACAATCAAACTTATCTATTAACATACAGAAAAATAACAAAACAACTAAAACCTCCAATGCCAATGCTCCTATTCCAATGGCACGTGGCATATAAAAAGCTGCCATCTCACCAAATGTCATGAGACATGCACAAAAAATCTCCACTGGAAAATGATCTAGGGAGCTAAAATTTCAAACAGACCTTCACCAAAATGTGTGTAACATCTGCTGCCAAATTACCAGGGTACTTTTTACCAAATTTAAGTCTTGGAAAAAATCCAAAAACAAAAAAAAAAGATTAATCTTATATACTTTACCCAAAAAGTATACCTAAGAGCGGATTTATTCAACTCAAACGTTATCTTCTAGATGTAACTTATAGGAAAAAGTCTCAATAAGTTATAGGACTAGAAATCACCAAAGTAATAGTTAGACTGAATATATGTTACTGAATAAAGTACACTACTGTGCAAAAGTCTTAGGCACCCTAGCTTTTCTCAAACATAAATTTAGTCTCTGAAATTTATGTTTTGTCTTCTGCACTAGTGTGTAAGTAGAAAAAAAACTAATTTTAGTTTTCTAAACACTCTTTTTCCGAAATAAGACCAAGGAGCTTTGCAACAGTTTTTGCCTACACAGAGCCCTGATCTTAACATCATCGAAGCTGTCTGGGATTACCTGGACAGACAGAAGCAAGCGAAAAAAAGTCTGTGGAAGAACTGTGGAAAGTTCTCCAAGATGCTCTCCAAGATCAACCTGCCAATTGACTTATAAAACTGCATGACAGTTTACCTGAGAGAATTGAAGCATTGAATTTAAGGCAAAGGATGGTCACACCAAATACAGAATTTATTTTTTGGTTGTTTTTTGTTTTTGTTTTTAAAATAGTTTTTACTGTTTACTGCCCTTTACAGTTTTTATTTTATATTTAGAAACTTTTCATTTCATCATTTTTGAAAGCAACTTTCCTTTTTTGTACCTAAGACTTTTTACAGTTACACAATCGAGCTGTTAGGACCTAGTTGAGCTTGATGACTGTTATTATTGTAACCCAAGTTCAATATTGTGTACTCAAGGAGCTAATATTCATGCAGATGGCAGCACTTAACTGTAAAACTATAGGTCTCTCAATAAAAATGTTTTGACCCTCTTTAAAAAATTCTGTATAAAAATCTAATGAGATCCCAGATGAGTGGGATTTACAGTAAAATCATTATTTTTTTGCAGATTTATGTTAGAAAGCATGAGAAAATGATCAAGCTAGATTGCCTAAATTAGCTTTCTAACTGTGCACAATGAAGCATCAGCTGAAAAAAGGGCTATGATTGCTAGCCAAGGTATTCAAACTGCACCAATGAGTCAATACATTGTGATGTTTTAACGGCCACTAGCTCTGGAAAGTGCACAGAGGCACAGACATAGCAAAGTTAAAATGAGACTTTTGCAGCCTAAAAGTGAAATGACAATAGAAAAGAATGAGCAAATGTCTGCATCTACTTACTCAAAACCAGCTGAATGTGAGAGATGGCTCAGATGCTTTGAAAGATTTAGAGTTGCAAGAAATCTCATTCAGGCTTCTGAAGAGCATCAAGTGAGCATACTAATATGTTGCATGGATGATAAAGCAGATTACATTATGTGTGGCTCAAGACTGACAGAGGCTCAGAAAATAGTACAACCCAGTGTAGGGCAAATTCAAAGAACACAAAGAACAGCGGAATGTGATTTATGAGAGATTATGTTAAGTCTCCATTCCATGCCAGAGAGCTTTGTTTAGTAAAAGCAGCCAAATTCAACCAATGCAATAAAAATTCACAGTCAATGAGGATCATGACTCAGATGAAGGGAGAGCCTTCCTTGGAGCTCTGGATTCAAATAGGCAAGGCTGGTGTACTACTCTTCAGCTGAAAAATTAGGCAATGATGGTCAAACTGGACAATGGGGTAGATGTCACAGCCGCCCCTGAATGAAGAAAGAAATGTGTGAAGTTAATCCCAAATTAATCTCTCCACCAACATTCTAGCATTCTTTGATCCAAACAATCCTACTTAGGTCTCAGCAGACACTTCCTCCTTTGGCCTAGGGGAGTGCTCATGCAATGCTGCAACGGTTGGACAACAAATCTTTGTTTCCTGTCATGTGAGAACTAACAGGAGTGGCCTCGCTGGGTTTCTCCCAGTGGATGTTCTGGAAGCGTTCTCATTCAGAGTGCAGAGGGAGTGGAAAAACAAATGTCGTCTATTTGTGTGATGCAGTGTTCAGGCATAAGCCACTGTAAGCCACTTTAGGTGGTATGCACCTGAATAATAGCGCCATTGGTCATTATAACACTGAAATACAAAAACGTGCATTTCTTTCGAAAACTCAAACTATTATCAGAATGATTATCCTGATTTATTTATTTTATTTTTTTTGGTTGTTATTGGAAAAATGTCCCAGGAAAACCTACACTAGAAGGCTTTTCTCATCACTAACAGACAAACACTAACATTAATGGTCTTTTCAAAATGGGTGTACAGTATGAAGGCTGCCATGTCACCATGGTGACAGTTATTTTTAGAGAATGTTTTCCAAAGAGTAACAAAACAAACCAAAATCAGTTTAGGCTGAAATTATCATTTAGTGGAGAAAAAGCTATACCTCTCAGGTTATAATGCAGCATCATGACAAGAGATCCTTCAACCACATGTGTCCGAGTGCTTTAAAAAAAAATCTTTTAACATCACACTTGTTTAAAGAACATTATTACAGAGTAATATTAAAGAAATTTGAATTTTTCCTGTCAGCTTCAGCCCCCCTTTTAATAGTTCATTAAATCTGGATTATTTGATTAAGTATTGGAAGTTAATTGAATATCTGATCTCTTTAAAGAGAGCACATGGTTACGCTTTGAAACATTTTCAGCATTGTCAATCACTTCCACAAAGCATGTTGCAGTGTGCCAGGTACTTGAGGTTATAAGGTTTAATTGTGGCTCCGGGAACATTACTGAATCCTCAGATACCTCCTGCTCCTTTGCCAAGGTTATTGCCATGAGTATCTAATCCTCCACCCTCCACACTGATCAACAAATTTTCACTTAATGGGTGGTGCCAATCGAGCTCTGAGCCGTGGTCTATGCTGCTGCAGTGGAACATATTACATGGGCTGTTGATGTCGGCTCTCTGATCTACTGGATTTAGGAACATAATTTACACAATGTCCAAAACAAAATAAAATAAAATACAGGAATCTTTTCTGGCCCCTCGTGTTTTTTCTGTGGTTGTGTGTGTGTGTGTGTGTGTGTGTGTGTTTGGGTGTTTGTTCTGGCTTCCGTAAAAAAAAAAAAAAAAAAAAAAAAAAAACTTTTGGGAAGATTGTGGACTTAATGCTTAGATTATGATTCCAGAGATAACCTAGCCATCTATTAATTTATCTTAATATTATTATAATATTAATGTTAATCTTTGGTTTTTGTGATATCATAATTATTTTGTTTTATTTGATCAAATATTTCTAGTCAAGACTTAAGGCTTAATTTATATACAGTGCCTTTTATGCACAGCGTGTACTTTATAATGGTACATTTAAATTTTATTCTGTTTGATTTTTTTTTTTTTTTACTGAAACTCAAAATCAATTATTTAAAGGTAACACTAGAGGGATTTATGTTGGTGTTTTGGTGTTTTGGTGTAAGTATGTACCAGCTTTGCACACAGTTTATGAGTGGTTTTGGTCCATTCTTCTAGCCATATTTGTTTCAGGTTGTTCAAGCAGGTTATACTTGGGCTTGATCTGCTGAAAGGTGAATTTCCTCTCTAGCTTCAGTTTTTGGAAGACTACATATAGGTCCCTATAATTTGCTCCATCTAGTCTTCCTCCTAACAAGATGTCCACAGCCTGATGCACTTTGAGTTTTGGCCAGATCACAGCTGGGTCAAAACTGTCAAACTTCTGAAGTGCTTTCAGTACGCAACATCTTTCTTGCTAATCTCCCACGCAGGCCAGTGTCACGCAGAGCTCTTAATGTGGTTGACTGGTGCACCATTACTCCACACCCAGCCACTGAACTCTGTAGCTCCTTCAAAGTGATTGGTGGACTCTCTGTGGCTTCTCTCACAAGTCTCTTTTCTTGAACGCTGAGTTTTGAGGGAAGGCATGTTATTGGCAGGGCCTGGAACATCCAAACCCATAGATATAATTTTGTACCCTTCTCATAATCTATGCATTTGTATTACTTTCTCTCATCTTCATTTTCCTTCCAACTCCAAGCCTGACTGATGGTCCTTCAACAGCAGGGGTTTTAACTAAACCTCATATTACCATCCCAGCCATTTTATAACTAATTCATGAAGTTGGAAGTTTTTCAGGATATAAAGTTAATTTGTTCAACAATGTGCTTATGCCAATTAGATTGCAGAATATATCTCTACTACAAAACTTTCCACTAAGGATCAAATTACATACAGACGTGAAAGCCAATAAAACTCATCCTCTGTTCAAAGCAAACTTTCCACCTCTGCTTTTGAAATTATATGTGGATAATTGCAACCTTTATTTTAAAATATTTCATACATAACATTTTTTATAAACATCTTTACTCACTTGTGGGCACATGTATATGGAACAAGTCACCTCATACCTATGCAAATCCTCTTTGCAATGCAAAGAAGAAGGGAAAATTTGGCCATCCAAATGTAATCTATTAACCTGCCGATGTGTACATACTGCGTTGTTATGGTTACTTGAGGTTCCAGAGGAGCCAGCACGGTTAATAATGGAGAAGATGGACTGTGGGCCTTTTCTATTGGTGCACTCCTCTTGGCTCCCAGTGGAACTAACAAACTAATTTATCATCATAATATAAAGCACAACATAATTCAGATTTGGAAACGGGTTAAATGATTTATCCATACGTACAATATCACATCTTTTAACCATTGTCTGGCAACCCCTCATTCCCACTCTCTATTTTAGAGTGCCTTTCAGACATTGCCTAAAGCGGGTATCCGAATAACCAAAGATTTGTATATTTATGTTGTCTTTGCTTCGGTACTTCCCTTTCAATTCTTCAAAATTGGAAACTTTCTATGGTCACTAATGAGCAAAACCGTCCTTTATCAATGCCTCAAGTGAAGCGCGTTGATATAAAAAAAAGTTTTTAGTTATCAGCTCCAAGTAAGGTCAGCTCCAAGTAATAAAGTGCCATTAAATGTACATTTTATTTTTCGATTTTAAACAAAGGAGCTGCTCCATATAACTCAAACTGACAGAGTGAATCTGGGAGGAGTATTCATGCAAGCAGACATGATGTACTGTTTGTAGAATTACTGCACTTGACTAGTACTGGACATTAGGGTATCTGGTTTAACAATTTGCATTTGCATAATCTTTTCAACTGATGAAGCCCCCCCAACAAACTATTAGTCTCCTGTCTTGGAGAGCAATTCCAGGACACCTAGGCGTGCACAAATTAAAAAATCCGGTGGGCCTCACACTGAGGTAATAGTGACCCTGTTTTACGCCATTTGGAGCTGTGGAAAAAATCAAGTCGAGCACTAAACTGTCAAATCTGAAACAAACGATAACTTGTCTTACTTGAAACCGCAGATCACTCATGTCGACAGCAGAGCGGTGGTCATTGAAGCGCACGTGTCTGTGCTTCACGTCTGTGCTTTTTAGATCACGTGGGTCTCGAAGGATGTAAAATGTAAATGTGTTATTTTTTCCACACTCATACATGCCGCACAGTTACGGCAAGTAAAAGAACCTAGGTCACTGTGAAGTCGTTATTTTCAGCAGAGGAAGATTATTAAAGATTTAGAAAAACCACTGCATCAATCCCAAGCACACAGCCTATCTATCTCCATCTCGCAGGGAGATGGAAACTAACCCGGCAGCCATTGGCCGTGAAGCAGAGAACACCCAGGACAGGACGGCAGTCCATCACAGGGCTGAGAGAGTTCAGATCTGATCCCTAGCTGGACTAAGGTGAGATCATCAATGTAGTGTTTATAAAATAAAACATCAAACGTTACTGCCAGAATATTTATCGGAACACAAATAATCAATGTGTTACAGTATCTTATATAACCAATGGTAATAAATGTATTAATGCTAGGCTGCTAAAATTTGCTGGGCCCCTCTGATGTCTACCTGTTTGTCTGTGTCTGTATCTAGATACAGACTTGAAGCTTGCTGAAGTGGAAAGGGGGCTAGCTATACTATTGATGGCCTGGCAGCATAGGTATCAATTAGAGGAATGTTGGAACTGGGGACACAAATTGAGTACTTACTGTTTTGGTACATCCCTCAGAGAGCCTCCAAAGACTTTGTAACTTTGAAGAGCATCATGGTCTTTGTAGTGCAACAGGATGTATTTGGATAGGGGCTCAAAAATGAATGCATGCTACTTTATAACGACGGATTGGAAAATTCTCAGCAGTCTTGTAGATGTTAGGAAATGCATAAATAACAGGGATTTTGAACTGCTTATTAGTTTATTCCTCACCAAGCTGGAAAAAAATCACCCTTCAATTTGACATATGAGTTAATATCAGCTTCTCAATCGTGTTCATTCCTGCACACCAAACCACTTCCTTTGTTGCCAGCCTTGACAATAATCCAGGTTTTTTGAAAAAACAGCTCTGTTACAGCTTTAATTGTAATAGCACTATTTTTCAGAAAATAAAAAATAAGGGTTCAAAATTTTTCTCAACTAATTTATAAATCGCTGCATTGATTGAAGGGGATGGGGGAGGGGGCGGGTACATATTATTCTTAGCTTCGAACATGTTATGGCTATTTACATAACCATTCCAGAAATTGTTGATATCGGGAAATCTACCGGTTCTATTTTTTGGTAGAAATATTTGCATTTTATGGAGTGAAAGAATTGAAACAGTTCAACCTTGTTTCTTAAGGTATTGGCTGTTAATAAACTATAAATAAAAAGGAATAAAGGCAAGTCCTTTCTTTAACACCGCTTCTTAAACTTGATATAAATCACAAAAATGCACATTGGATAAATTAATTCATAATTAATTTTGCCCCCTCGTTTAAGTGCCAATACGTCCCAGTGTACCAACTAATTAGCTTAGTGGAATACCAAATCAATTCCCAAGATCGAGGCCCCTTTGCAGGAATCGTAATTCTGCAGATTTTCCGCCAACAAAATAACGCCCAGAGTAATGAATCAGCCACTAATGTGTGTGGGTCAATCTGCGCGCTGGCTGCTCATTTCTCTTCCCTCGGCTGTTACTCTACGCTGTTAAAAACCCATTACACTTCGACCTTTACTTCAACTCCCAGCTAAAGCCTCTTTAGGGCATTCAAAAAACTTTCAAGGGAATAAAAATAAAGCGAGTCTGGTACATGAGTTTGGTAACTCGGGTGGGAGTGTGTTCGTGGGAGGAGGAGGCGCTGCTGTCACCTCATGGTGTAGAGAAGGGTCCCGTTGTCCACCAGCCGGAGGAGCTTGTTTGGTGTGGTCATGTTGTGGGCAACAGACTTTTTCCCGTTGTGGAAGAACGTGTCCGGGGTCCAGATCTTGCTGGCCAGGAGGTTGTTGAGAGGGAGGACCTGCATGGGTCCATCAAACTTGAGCCTCTCGTCTCTCCAGCTCTGACGGAAAAATACATCAATCGTGTATTCCTAGTGGGGGAAAAAAGGGCATTCAGAGTTCAGACTCAAATATGGATTCTATGAAGATTTGCAGAAAAATATCAGTCAGTGCCCAAAAAAATTAATAAAGTAACTATAGCGTTTTACTAGATACCATAAGAACCCTTAGAAAACCCATTTAACCCAATTGTTGATGACTTTATAAAAAAACGGTAGCTAAAAAAAAAATCACTTTTAATGGTCAAATGGCTTTCCCTCTGCTTTTGAATTATTATAAATAAGAATTTAAGTGTTTAGCCTGAAAACATAATCAGCAGCTTCATACCTCAATAATTACGAATGCATGCAAATAGCATTAATCACTGATCTGCCAAAAACATGAAACATCAGGTTGTTGCTGGAGGTCCCTGAGAGAAACACACTCGTAAATGTTGTTTTTTTCCCAAGCCAACTGGGAACTCAGATTATTCTCTGAGCCTCTAGGAATGAGTTTTATGCAAATGCAAGTCAAATGTAATCTTGCTTTGAATTAACTTCTTCTCCTTTTTCTGAATTTAATCACATTGCGATTGTGGTTCTCTCTTCTTCTTAAAACATGGCTCTTGCCATGCGCTGTTGATTTACCAGCCACAATAGCTGGCTAAGTGTCTTCAAAATGTGGAAAATGAGAGAGTAAGCACCTAATACCCTAATGTAAGGGCAGGTGGGAGCCAAAAATGATAATTAGAGACTGGTCTGGCTGTCCCAGGGAGAGGAAAAGATTGGTTTGGAAGAGGCACGTTTTAAACTGCATTCGTAAAGCCAGCGTGTGTAGTTTTATTAATTCGATTAGTATCAGTGATAACAAACTTCAGCCTGCATCCTTAGTTGAGTTGGTACAGAATAGCATAACCCTTCTTGATTGAATATATTCTATATCACAGCATCAAATTGATGCTGACATGAAGATACATTAAAAGGTTCTAAGATAACTTTGTGTAAGAAACCTCCATTATCCCTCAAGAAAATTCTGTCCATGTTTACCTTAATCCTGCAACTTCACATCCCTCCAGCAGGGCTGTGTCAGCTTGCAACTCCCTAATTTCCACAGTGATATGAGTAGGTCTTCAACTGGATGGAGTCTCTGTTTTCACAGATTCACTTCTTTCAGACAACTAGGCCAGTACACTGATTATCGTTGATGGGAACTGTAAAACTAGGGTTTTACTCTAAGGCTTTTAACCTCGGCACCCACTCCCTGCCACCTTTAAGAAGCTGTGAGTATAGAAGGCACCTACAAGCAGAGCCATGAATAAAAGTGACAGTTTTCCTCTTGGCACTACAGTGGGTCTGTCAAAATGTGTGTATCGTTACATTACCTCATAGGGACTCTATGGTCATAACACTAAGGGTTAACCCTCATAGTTGAAACTCCAGATTGTCTTCACTGTTCCTTTCTATAAGGAGGCGTCTGAATGCAAGTTATACAGTAATGCAGTTCTCACTGCCACCCTGGCACAGTTTAAAACTGTGGCTGGTACCTAGGCTAGATCGCCCAGCTGGGCTGCCATGAATACCATATTGACTTGTTAGAGTTGTATGACTGCTGCAGGATCCATGGCAGTCTGTCACCTCTTTAAAAAATCTTTACAGACGTACATAATAATACACCTCTTTACAGATATATAACAATAAACCTCTTTACAGACATAAAAAACTGGGTTCCTTTAATCAAACGCTGCATTAAATCAGGGCCGTAATTATAGGGACATATCCCCCCCAATATTAAAATAAGGTCAAAATGTCCCCCCACATGTATTTATATAAAAACTATAAATAAAATAAAAATGTGCTATTTAGAAGATTTGGTATACTCCAATGTTGACTCCATGGCTACGTCTCTGCATTAAATATACAAAAATTGCCATCATTGCTCGATATGGTTGAAGTTTTTGGTGCCTACTCTTCAATAACTGTCTTGCCCCACTACAGGTGGCTGCTGTTTTTTTTATTTTTTTTTTATATCCTCTGTAGGTGTGTGACATGCTGTGAGCGTTCAGAAACTGCTCTTTATATTCTGATTAACCTCTGCTCTGGGCCACATGCTGCAGTTTTACTATCATGTTGGTGTGCCCGGGGTCGTGATTGGTAGGGAAACACACCTCCCTCCAGGATCCGCCTGCATGTAACTAACGGTCCAAAACAGTAAATTACACAACCTAAAATGTTAAAAACAGTCATGGCTGGACGAGGGAGAGTCTGCTCAGTCAAACTTGTCATTCCTAATGAAATCTTCTACAGATAGCTATGTTTGGCGCCAGTTATGGGTTCAGCACAGTTCTGGTTCCCCTAGTGTATTCGTAAATGCTAAGAGACTATGTGGTTAATTCTGAACAAAGTGGCTAAGTAAGTTTTTGAAGGTGAAGCTGAATCACAATTTTGACGTAAAACGTAAAACAAAAAGCACTACAGTGCACTTAAACTGGAAATTAAATTGCATGGACCCATTTCGGCATCAAGCTATCTTCAGTGCACCTGTGAATGAAGATCCAGAGCACAGATAAATATAATTTAGGTAACGTGTAGATAATTAACTTTATTTAACTTTTCTCAGACAATTATATTTTCTCCATATACATATATACATATATATTATATTTTTTGTATGCTCCGCACGAGATCAACAATAAAACTGAATCATATTTTTTTACAGAAAGCAAGAAAGGACTCCCCAGGAGAATGGGTTTCCAATAATTCTGTCCACAGGGATAGTAAATTGTGAAGAGGCAAATAAATCCATGCAGTGCATGAACTACTCGAACCAGCAATGAAAAAAAGACACATGTGATAGACACATGACACATTTCACTTCAGTATGTCTGTTTTTATGACTCCTCCTCCTCGATCCGGTCAAGACTGCTGATAAATCACATCATAAAGGTCTCCTGCAAACGCCTACCTACTGGGATACGAGGTGGCTTAGGTGCCTTAGAAATTGAGAGGACTATATTTTATTACGTCGTTAATTTAAATAGAACAGCTGCAGAATTGTTCATAACCTTGTGATATTCACAGGAACACTGTGTACTAGTTTGGAAAAGAGCGAGAACACCCGTCCTTCTGAGTGAGTTTGGAAAAAAAAGTACAGCTCAGAAACATTGGGTCCTATTTCAACTTACTCTGGAGCCACCAGGACAGGGATATGAATTATTATTTTAACATATGTGCCTTGTTTACCCGATGTATATCAATTCTATATTCATTTTAAATGAATGACTAAAGGAGCTTGAATGAAGATGTACAATGCATCCAGTGGCCTGAACACTGTTTGTTTCCCATGTGCAGTCTCAGTGCTAATCATGACAGCTGTAATTAAAATGAATTGACAGTGCAGTGGACTTTGCTCCACAAAGAGACGTCATCATTCTACCTTGAAATTAAGTGTGACAAGGTATTCTATTAGAGCCTACACATTTGTCCAAGACCATCCTCCTCCAATACACATTTGGACCAAATTTATTATTAAGCCAAATGAAAAATGTGCTGATTTCCCATCTGCATGAATTTCCATATGATTAGTCATTGAATCCTTTAATCGGACAGGCTACCATGGACCAAAACAATTTTCTGTCTAAAATTTCCTTTTAAAAAGGAAATATCTTGCATAACCAAAAATAAATCCCCAGAGAGAAGCTGTTTCATCCCTATACATCCCCTAATATATCCCAACTTTTTGGATCTGTGGATCGCTTTTAAAAACAAAAGCTAAAATTGCAGACGCCCAGATATATCTCATCGATATATATAAGATTATTACATAGGACAGAATGAGGAGCCAGTCCACTGCTCACTGTGAGAGTAGGCAGGATGTAGTCTAGAGTTAAAGTAAAATATTTTGTGGTCAGTGGGCCTGGAGGCATTCCTGAGGTTGTGTCCATGCATCAAATGATTCGTGGTGGCGTTCTGCTACTTTGAAGCTGGCGATAAATTCTCACTTTGAAGCTCAGGATGTGGGTTATCGCTCGTGATCTTCTGATCCACCTCCATCTCCACCCGCACGCATTTCCCGCATTGTTTTGTAACTTTTCTTTTGTTTTAATCCCAGGAAACCTTTTGCAACCCCACATCGCGGCACGATTGGCTTCATTAGATACAGAGCCAAGTCGTTTGGATTTTCACAGACCCCAGGCGGGGATCCTGAAAATCTAGCACTGAAATCTAGCAGCAAAGCTCCCACAATCCTCTCATTATTTAATTACTTCAGGCAGTCATCCGTCAGTGCGTGTTGGATGCCCTTGCGTATAAGCACGCAGAAATCCCGCTGCTAGATCATTCTCAGAGTTACACTTTGTTATTGAATATAACTGATCTATTTAATAGTGACACTTCCGCAGCACAACCACATGATCAGTGCAAACAACCACAACAAAATCACATCAGTGTCATTACATCACACAAGCATCGGGCAGTGTCAATTGGCATTGAATATGTAGCGGTTTCCCAAACTCCCATAATGCTCAACAGATGTCTGAAGCGCCTCGAATTCGAGGGTTAAAGAGAGGAGACAGAATTGCCGACGCTAGATCATACTATTGAGAGAGAGAGCCAGAGCCCGAGAGCCATAGAGAGATACTGAGGTAGAAGTTAGCAAATTAGATAGAGATTTAGGGATATTTAAAGATGTATATATTCATAAATCTTTAAATTACATCAATTGTCTCGTTGCACAAGCATGTCCTTCCAATACTTTTGCCTCTTCAACACAATCACTATTCTTCATACAAGCCATATGTCTCTCTCCAGTTCACAAAATTGGGTGTTATTTTGCCTTCTGTTATACACACCATGACTTTCCCTACTGCACAAGCATATCCTGATAAGAAGGAAACAAATGCAGGCTAGATTCTATTTCAACAGAACTTGGATCATTACAGAACCATATCCCTAGATATGTTGACTATTATCAAGGCTATATAAGACTACACATAAAGGTCATTTTATGACTGGTATAGACATTCAATATCTGTCTATTGAAAGAGCTACACTTTTACATACCATTAGTTATATCTTGGAAACAACTCACGTGTATTTTGTTAAACAATCTTTATTGAACTAAATGTCTCGAGGACTGTTGCCTTTCGAATCACTAGATACAGTCAAATACCATATATTAGCCAGCAAATATTGCAATGGAGAGCATGAATCAAGCTCTTTGACACAGTGTAGCTTTTTCCGGTACATTCGCTTTGAGCGGTTCAAATGGTTCAAAACCTTTGTTACCCCCATCACCACAATTTATATATTTTATTCCATGAGGAGCAAAGCTGTAACCAACGTGTTTCGGTACACAGGACTTCAAAAGCAGGTTCCTTCACCAAGGAAAAAGAGACACATTTTTTTTCTACCCATAAAAAATGTTTATATATACATACATATAGGGCTCTTTAACATAAAAATGTTCCTCCACCCTCCACAGACAACCGCAGCTGGTTTCCCAGCAAGAATGTGGCTCACAAAAGGCAGCGGCTCCACAGAAGGAGAGGAGAAGCCGAGGAGAGGACCCCTTCTATGTAAAACATGATGGCTTGGAGGCAATCATCAGGTTATGCTGATGCTGGTGACATCCACGCTGGTAACTCCAGAATGCGTCTAACGCCATTACGATTGTGTTGTAGTGTACACTACAAATATCTTACATCTGTTCCCCTCCACAACAGCTAGGAGCATGTGGAACAATGTTGAAATGTGAGTAAAGTAACATGGTTCAGCTGCTTTAGATGCTCTTCTGCTTTGGACTCAGGTTAGAGATACAATTTTCCACGGATATGTATATATATTCAAAAACTCCAGAGCTGTATTGTCTTCCAGAGCCATAAATCACAGTGCTAGCTCAAGGGTAACCCAACCCTATATTACAGCGGCTATAAAAAGTATTCACCCCCCTTGGATGTTTTTATATACAGTACATGCAAATATACTTTTAAAATATCGAATCATGGTAAACTTAATTTGACTTTTTTGACATTGATCAACAGAAGAAGACTTCTTTCATATGTGAAAATACATTTCTACCAATTAGTCTGAATTTATTTGCTGGAAAAATAAATCTTCTCAGTTTTCAAGTCTCAGATCTCTTGCAGATTGCATCAGGTTTTCCTCCAGGATTTCCCTGCATTTTGCAGAATTAATTTACCCTCTACCTTTACAAGCCTTCCAGGGCCTGATGCAGAGAAACCTCCCTTCAGCATGATGCTACCACCACCATGCTTCACGGTGGGGCTGGTGTATTTTTTGCACCAAACCTAGCGTCTGGTTTGATGGCCAAAAAGCTCCATTTGGGTGTCATCAGACCATATAATCTTCTTGGCCAGGTTGCATGGCAATTCCACCTCTAAAGAAGCCCTCCACTGCCTGTTTTAAAAAATAACCCGACCAATAGGAAGCTAATTTGTTGGGTTTGTCAGTCCTGTGGCCTCATGGGGATTGTACATTCACATTATATTAATTGAGATGTTGCAATGCATTTTCCAACTAATAGAGGGGAGGAATAATGAATTAATTATCATGTGTCAGGTAAGCATCTTTATTCAAAACACACAATCCTTGCCTGATCACTTCACATCAATCCAGATCACTCTTTGAACTCATCTTCAATAAACTGTATTGAAGCAGTGATAGTTGAGCCCTAGATTTCCATGGCCATAACCTACACCTGTCGTAACACAGGTTATTTCCATTAGACATTTGTTTATAAAATGTACTTTTCATATGCAAAAAAAAAACTGTAAAATGTTTCAAAAACAGTAGCATGAAAACAGAATGATTATAATCAAAACAAAATAAAATTAGAAAAAATTGCTAAAAAAAAAAGCTACATTAGTAAATTTGGTGGTAGTTGAATATTAACATTTATGAGTGTCACTTGTCTAGTCAAGGACGTTGGCTGCATTGTAATTAACCGTCACGGATTCTGAAAAGCATCATAAGGACTCGTAGCTATGGTAACACAATGAAGACTTACGGATGAGGCCCATTAACGATGCAATGCAAACACTCTTACTTTAGACCATGCTAGTTAAGCCTTGATATTTATTTTTTAAATGCACAGATCATATTGTTTATATTATGAGAAAATGGAGAATAACGAATGTATGATAAAATAGAAAAATTAAAGTTCTTTAGTAATTATTAAAATGGTCTTAACATCTTATCCCTGTAATTTTACCCACTGTCTAATGAATCTCTCAGAGCAAGTACAATATTATCAATAAACAATCCCAGCTATTCACTGAAACAAACAAACAAGTTTTCACCTTTTATCTCGTCCTCAAAAATGCAATTAATTAAAATTTGAATAGGAAAAATTTGTTACTGCAACAAAAATAATGTTGTTTCTACATAAGTGTTAGGCAATGACAATGTGATTGTTTGCGTAATTTGCAAATGTGTATTACTTCCTGCCCCTTTTCAAATTTCCTCCTTTTTTTCAATGGAAGAAAATTTTCAAGACAAAGATCCAGATGTTATATTGTAATGAGAAGAACTGGAGGACCTTGAGTTGTTGTGCCTGTGAGAAACCTTTAAATGTGCAGCACTGGGGCATGCAGCAGGTCCCCTGGGGCCCATTCACAATGGATACTGAAATGAGTTCAGAGTAGGAATGCTGAACCCAGTGCTGTCCTTCAGCTACTCCTGCCTATCCAGTAAGAAGGTCTTTACAGAGCACCGGGGGAAGATTAAACCAGCCTCCATTTCAGGCTTGTCAGATCAGTCACCAGACAGCAGAGTATAGTTAGAGGGACAGAGAGGACTGGGGGAGGGCGGGACAAAACGGGGGGCTGCTGCAGCACGATTGGGCCCAGCATGCCCTGAGAGAGACACCTGACCATTCTAGTCACTGTATTAACCCAAATTTGAATGATTGCTCGACAACTTCATAACAGCTGATACATTATTTTCAGTGGTTAAAAATCAAGTTGAGTGTACGCCTTTTGCTAGCAGTGCATGCACTCACACACACACACACTCACACACACACACACACACACACACACACACAACTGCTGCTTTACCCTGCTCTCCATATGTGAATATTAAGTCCATGAACCTAATCTACTAGAATATTCATAAGACTTAACTCAGGATTTAAGGCTTACAAAGACGTGTGGCAACCAATCATATTGAGGACTCTATTTTGATGATCATAACAAATTGTGGAAACACTGGTGCAACTGCCAAGAGGGTAGGGAATATTTTTTAATTAGCAATATTCATAACACAGCATGTGCAGTAAGGGTGTGATCACACTGGTCCATGACAACTGGTCCCATATCATTTTACCTCGCAAAAATTCGGCCCCACGATAATGCACCCCTGTGACTATTGGTCCCCATTATAATTCTCCCCCAGGACAATCCATCCCCACCCCCCCAATTTAAATCGCCGTTTTCATAGCTTCTCCACATGACCATATGTAACAATGAGTGCATTCACTTATTTCAGAGTCACAGAACATAGAACAACATGTTGGCTATTCTGTTACGTTTACAAATGTTTCGAATTTTTTTTTTTTTAATGAAACCGAAAAAACACAGGAAGGTCACTTGATCCTCGGTCAGAAATATTCTTCTGGAATCAATGGGAGGGGAGAAACTCGAGTGAAATCATTTTAGCTGGATAGAAATGGTAAACTACCATCGAAAGAGCAAACGTTTTATTACCGTACCATAAACTGAAGGAAATGCTGTGTTGATGTAAAACAGCACATTTTATACTACGACCGGCCAAACAAAAAAACGAAAAAAAAAACGAAAAAAAAACTCTGACCTAGGATTTGACTCTGTTGTTATTGGAGTTCTTCTCTCTCAATCCTTTATAGTTGCTGTCATTGGTATTGTATTTTATTATTATTATTATTATTATTATTATTATTAATATTGCTACTAGTTACTCCTAAATTCAGTAGAAGCAATATTAGAATAATACATTATATTGGTGTTGTTTTACAAATTGTGCTCTCCATAACGAAAGTTAGAAAAGGCAATTATGCAAATTAATTATCAAAATGAACGTTCCTTACTGAACCGGTGACAGCCAGACAAGGGCCGAAAAAAACACAAAGAGTTTCTGATTCTGTAGCTTTCAAAGCGTATGCCAGACAAAACTGCTCCCCAAGCACTTCAAAACAAATGCCCAGGACACCCACTTGACTGATGGCTGTAACTCAGCACACATTTTCCAGCTTTCAAAAATCATTGTAGTGCGCCTTCTGCAAAAAAAAAAAAAAGGCTGTTTGATATTTTTCATGTGATTATAGAACCTTAGAAAATCTATAGCCTTTTATGGTATTTCATTTGGAATTTCTTAGCAGTCATTTTTATCCTCCTGCAACACAATTAGCTGGGCTGTTATCTACTATGTGGGATGTCTTAGAATGAAACTTGAACGCTGGAATGACTTGGGTACCAAAGTCCTGCATGTTTAGTTTTATGGTGAAATACCCTTTCTGTTCATCGACCTAACATAGCCACTTACCATGTCTGTGTCTGACACCGGTCCAAAGCTGGTCACGTAAATGTTTGTTTTCACTTCTGTCACACTCTCTGGGGAGAAAGATGAAGTACAAATAAAGACCACGTGAACGTATTTGAAATGCATCACATTAAAATGATTAGATCTGAAAAATCCTGGCCTAGGTCCATAACTACCATACGTGTACAGCCTCAGAATCACCACACATGATGAGGAAAGTAATTATATTCATATATAGGTCAGACAGTTTTAATGATCTTTCCTGAGAATATTTTTTCCCCCTGACTACTGCAATAGAATCTGACAGTGGAAGTTGAAAACTTTATAAGAGAAAAGTTTATAGATTAAAACTATTGTCATCGTAAGTTATTCACAGTGTTGCTCAATGTCCGAATGAAGTAAAAGACAAAAAAAGGTATAACAGGAATGAATCAAAGTTGTAGCCAAGGAACTAAAAATCTAAATCCGCTATCGCACCTTTTCGTCTGTCGTTCACAACCTGAATAAAGCACCTTTCAGTCCCGGGGTTTAGAACTGCTAAGTCTTAGCTACAGTGTATTTAAACTGTGTTAAGATCAATAGGTTAATGATGTACGCATGAGTTAATTGAGGAACGTGGCGAGGACTAAATATGTCATGCTGCATCACAGAGCGGCCGGTGCAGAGATATTAATGAGGCTGCTGGAGAACTGTAATACTCAATGTAATGTGACCAAATTTGTGCTGATGCAGTGCAGAGTGGAAGAGCTACAGTGACATCACCTATTAATCATGTTCTGCTTCTCACCTTGATTCCTGTCGCAGAGTACAGTACATGCACATTTCTAACTCCATTCTGCGTTCGGTCTCCTGAATCTGGTGTGTAGCAGGTACAGAGATCATTGTACATTTTTTGTGCAAATCTATTAGAAGTCATTTTCTTCTCAAAAGATTTAAACACCAAGAAAGGAGTTTTTAAAACTCAAGCCAAAAAATAAGACTAGCTAGTCAATTGCTAATGCAAAACAAACCAGCTCATCTCTCCCTTGGGATCATGGTCACATGCATGTGTTTAGGCTTTTGAATTTAGTTTGGTTGCTTATGTTTTCAATGCCATTCAGAGATTTCAGCATTTGACCCATGTAGCACATATAGCAAATAGTTTAGACAAGCATACATTATATTTTGAGTAATTTACTTTTTAAAGAATCATGTAATCGACAGCTGTAATCATGCTGTCCACATTAACATATATGAGGCTATACTACGCTCCGCCGGTCTACTGCAGACCCTCAACTTTGTTGTTTTGGATTTTCTGCCTTTCGGTCCCTGCAATGATCTCGTTCACCCCCAAACATCCTGGCTTCACACACCATGGCCTATTCTGATATCAGATTCCCTTTGAAATACTGCATGTTATTGGAAAAGCAGAAAACATTTTATACTTTGGCTAGCCAACTCCAGTCACCCCAGGTCCTGTTTCATCTCCTATATGCACATTTTTGTTGGAAGCTCATTGGAGCTTGCTGCGCCATTGCCCTGCCCAGGGAGCCCGCAGGAACTGCCTGCACAGACGCCCTGCCCAGGGAGCCCTCAGGAACTGCCTGCACAGACGCCCTGCCCAGGGAGCCCTCAGGAACTGCCTGCACAGACGCCCTGCCCAGGGAGCCCTCAGGAACTGCCTGCACAGACGCCCTGCCCAGGGAGCCCTCAGGAACTGCCTGCACA
>JAOYSI010033008.1:23522-51475 GCA_025775065.1 Hiodon alosoides
AGCCCTCAGGAACTGCCTGCACAGACGCCCTGCCCAGGGAGCCCTCAGGAACTGCCTGCACAGACGCCCTGCCCAGGAAGCCCGCAGGAACTGCTTGCACAGACGCCCTGCCCAGGGAGCCCGCAGGAAATGCCCCAACCCTGCCCTGTAGCTTGTAGCTGGTCCCTGGGCCTGCCTGCTCTGATGAGGGTATCAACCCAGGCCTGTGGATGGGGTACTGGGTCTAACATGGTCCTTGCCCTATGACCCAGAAGGGGAGAGGAGAGGTGGAGTTTGTGCCTGAATAAGTCATGTAGCCACATTCTGGAGAGGTAGGTGTGAGGTACACACGCAGGAGACCCTCAAGCCCAAGGAACATGCCCAGAGCTGGCTGGGAGGTGGCTCGTCTCTGGTGAGCTGTGTATTTTGGGATTGATATTTACATGTTTAGAACTGTTTTTACTTAGAATTCCGGTCGTTTTCATTGTAAGTTTGACTTTAGCATTATTTGTGTAAAATTTTGTTTATTATGCCAATAAAAGGCAGAGTCTCCCCGTCTCCAACCACCTCCAGAACAAGCACTCCCAGGCGTGCTACACAGTACTTATATCTCCTCAGAGTATCACTTTATCATTCTTTACATTAAATCTCAGCACTTTCGAAGTTTACTCCTTATTCACAACCGAGAAAAAGGTTTTAAAATATTTTGGTATGTACATCTTTTGTGTTTCTGACCAAAGTTTCAACTAAGTACTACAGTGTGTACAGAATATGTGAATAACTGATACAAACTGTTTTCTGTTTAGGAGGGTATGGATAGGTGTATCCGGTAAGCTTCATTTAAACAGAATAATCTGTATTCATCTCACCTCCTAGGCCAGGGCGCAAGCGGTTATCATACCCATCCAGGAGCCTGTCAAGTATTCTGGTGAAAATGGTGATGTTGTCCTTACTGTCATCAGGAAGCCGGTCTTCATAGCGAATTATCCTGTGAAGACGATTGGCACAGAAAAAAAAACATGATTTAACCAAGAACTATTGCCCAAATGCAACTCCTTCAGATGGGAGCATTGACCGTTATCAACCATGCCCCTGGTTTCAAATTCTGAACCCCATGCGCGATACAGAGACCGCGTGAGCACACACTGCACATGGTGCATGGATAACTTAACTTTTTATCTCTATTGGTAAGGTCTCTCAAATACGCTTTCAGGTTTATATATAGATAAATTCCCAATGAGTGATAAATTAAGTCCAGTAAATGAACTCAATTCCCACATTCATAATGATCCATTCTCAGGTGAACATTCCCATGTGAACAACGTAACGGTAACAGTGAAAGGAAAATAAAAACACGGAGAGGATGACCTCCAAAGTGCCCCGAACACACACGCATATACAAGAATGTTAAACTTCACAGAGCGACACATTTGCTTATTCAATGGGTTTCTGATTCCTTTGCCCGCCTGCTGGGTAACACGTCTGTTGCAGTCTAGCATAAGCTGTGTCTACGTCAGCGCAGGAACACTTTGTTGCAAAACATACCCTGTTATTTGGAAAGTGGATGTAAATTCATTATTGGAAAACAACTACATTTGACTGACCAAAATTGCAGCAGGGAGCATACTTTAAACCTGGATAAATCTAATGCTCTTATACATCGCTTTACATTTTGCACTTATCACGTCAGGGGGGTGCACTGCAGGATGAGTATGACGTGGCTCGAGTCTCTGATAAGAGGCAACATCCATCATGGTGCTGAAGTGGGCAGACCCATGCAGCATTGTTTTTAAAGAGAGCTCTAAGTGTTGAAAGGCAAGGATTGGTGGAGGTGGGTCGAGGTACAGAGGCGATGAAATCTGATGAAATCTGATAACATCTCCTGCACCTCCTAGTTATCAAGCCTGTTAATGTATTTTCTGTGTGAATTAAATCCGAGTTGAGCTTTTAGATGATCTCTCAGGAAGACAAAGTTTTGAAAAGGGTTCTGGGTTTGCTTGTGGATTCACTGTTATATAGGATATAATTATTTTCCTCATAAAAGCATTATGTGATAAGCAACATGCACCAGATAATGTTTTAGCTGATATGTCCTGGTCTTTTCAGTTTTTGCAAATACATCAGCTTTTTTTGGGTTGCCTCTTTTTCTTCCATCCTCCAGTTTGTCTGTGTGCAGGAGAGATAAGGCCTCACCTGAAAGAGAACAGGCGGCTCAATGCAGCGTAATACCACTTTGTTTGACTGGACTGATGGACACTACGTGTGCTGCAATACTGAGTGATGCTTCTCCTGTTTCTATTTTAAAATGTATATTTTTTCTTACAAATGAGAGTTCTGTCCTCTTCTCTGAAACTCATCTAAAAGATGTATGAAAATGGCTGGCTCGGTTCTCCAGTCACTTTTCTGTAGGCTCTAATTCTGAATGCCATTATCCACCCGTTAACGGGGAGAGGAACGCTGCACAAGCTTTCAACGTTGCTAAACCCATCCTCCATTAATCTTTCTCACGTTGAAAATGAACGGGAAGCTTCAAAAACAATAATTTAGTCATTACACATGGCATGGCAACGTACTTTCATAGTTCCATTATAAATGGAATTGCTCTAGCTCTTCGAAAATCTCCTAAGATACCACTAAGGTATTTCATTTTTTATGTTGACACTTGAAATTCAAAGACGCCAACTTACTTACATAAGCCTTGGAATTTGAATGGCACTAAAAAATGTGTTTGATGGGAATGTATGATTCACAAAATATTGTCAAACCATCACAGAGTCTCTACACCTTTCAATAAACAAAGAAACAAAACTAGCACAAAGAAATTAAATGAAATGAAAATTTTACAAAATGACCCTTTCTGGGGAAAACCAAAACAAAAGTCTCTTCATTGCAGGCACCTGACTGTGGTACAATGTGGAAAATACATTTAGTTTTACCTCAGATTGGTTTGTCTGCCCAGTCGCCCCTCCTTTGACTTTGGTTAATGGTAGATCAAATACTCTTAATTGAGAGTTCTTTCAGCATTCTTTCGAATTCACATTGTTTTGGGTTGTAAGACCGATTAAGTCAACTTGAGTCAGATTTTCTTCTGGCCTCAGTCCAACACCCCAAGGCAATGTGACACGTCTTCACTGCAGTCAGTAAAATCCCCAGCTGGCTGATTGACTTGTCATCAAACAACGTTGGGGCTCACATGCAAGTTCGGTTCTGCTGAGTTAGTTGTGCACAATCGGCAAATCAGGTCCCAGTCAGTTCCCACAGACATCTGATTCTCTGAGAACATCTTCTTGCAGCACTATCACAGGGAAGTGATGGCCCTGCGAGACAAGCCAGGTGGTGGCTCACCTGAGTGGAGACTGGCTGTTGTAGGAGCTGACACAGCCATAACTGTGAAGCAGCTGGCCAGGTTGGGTGCTTAGAGTGGGGACAGCTGCGCGCTGCTCTGTTTCCTGTTTGATGGGCTCGGTTGGGCCCTGCCCTTTTGTTACTTAGGGTGCAATGGGAGAGGGGATGAGCTGCCGGGCGGCTCCAGTTTGCTCTCATCCAAGTGGGATGTTATGACCTCCACCTTGGGGATGGCTTCCTCTCAGGAGGCGGTGGCTGCGAGACGAACCTGCTGGCAAAGGTGCTCCGTGGGTAGGCCATTATGGAATCTTTCCATGCTCCGAGCTGAGGCCAATATGGAATCTATCCATGCTCTGAGCTGAGGCCACTATGGGATCTATCCATGCTCCGAGCTGAGGCAAATATGGAATCTATCCATGCTCTGAGCTGAGGCCACTATGGAATCTATCCATGCTCTGAGCTGAGGCCACTATGGAATCTATCCATGCTCCGGGGGAAGGCCACTATGGAATCACTATGGCCAATATCGAAAACTCTAGGTATGCTAATTGAGCTGGGCACTAGATGTCAGCAGTATACAGCACCAGTCACTTGCTCTTGGTTACGCAAGCGCTGGCTACAGGCACTGGCAGGCGATGAGCAAAGCGTGGTAGTTGAGTTCAGAGAGATCCAACCGCTCAGCTGGTCAGTGGATGGGTGCATTGCCTTTTCTTTTCCAGTCCTTTTGTTAACCTTTGCCACCACTCTGGACAGCACCCAGTAAGTTTCCCACCGAGAGCAGCCATCCTTGGAGCTGACATGTATTGCCTTTTGATGAAAGTTTTAGTTATTTAATATTTTACACAATATGTAGCTCAATGTATACAAAATCACAGCTAAATTAATTAAGTTGCTTAAATTACTTAAATTTGGGCTTATTTTTAACACTAATTGGGGGATTTTAAGACTATTTGAAAGAACGTGATTGTGGCACACGTCCGTCTCGCGGACACTTGCGAGAGCAGCACAGGCACGCCCGTCGGCACCTGCTAGGAATTTGGCTGATTAACAGCCTTTATTAACAACCTGGTTTTCCCAGTAGGCAGACAGTTTTGGAGCTGGCAGGAGAAGACAGCAGAATGAGAGTGTCAGGACAAAAGAAAGAAAGTACGAAAGAAAGAAAGACCAGGAAGACCATGAAGACCATGAAGACCAGGAAGACCAGGAAGGCTTGAAGGTGCACGCGAAGGCCTGAGGACCCAGTTACCTTTGTTACCCCAGTTATCATTTGGTTGTTGTGTTGTTTGTTTACCTTGGTGATTCCATGAGGAAGAGCTTTTGATATCATTAGTCAGGAATGGAGAAATAAAAAAGCGGTGATGCTGCACTTTGAACAAAACTCCTGTGCATGTTCACTGTCGCATGCAATAAGTATCTAGTCAGTCAAGTGTTATTCAATACAAGTGAATTGAAGTGAATCTACAAAATATACAGGAAGCAATATTTGCTTTCTATTCATCACTCATATAAAAGTTTATTCTTTTACTTATTTTCTTAGATGCTACAATTCTTCAAGCAAAACATTCACATGTTAAATCGTATCCTGCCTGCTCTGACTGATATCTTTTCAGCACTGATGAGACAAATCTGAGGGGGGTCTGTGGTCCCCATTACCACTGGTTCTCTCGATGCATGCAAAAGGGAATGATTAAGACAAGCAGGAGGGCAGTGTGGCTAGAAGCCTTCTTCCCTGCAACTTATTAATGAAACTGACTCAACATAATGCCGACAACTGAAATTAGTTTGGGTTTCTCGTAGTGTTCAACAGCCAGCAAGTATGTAGTGGGGGGAGGTGGGAGAGGAAGACCGTGGACCAGGATGAAAAGAGATTAATACAACCTGCTCATTATTTTGTAAAATACAAAATACCGCCGACAAGGTGCGTGAGAGATTATGTTGGCGATGACAACTTTATCCATCTCCAAGTTCTCCTGCCAGCTGTGTAGCAAAGCCGATTTGATGGCAGTTGATGGTATCAGCGGGCATCAAGAAGGACTTGGAGCTCTTCTGATATGGAGAGATGCTCAAGAGGAATAAGCAGCCGGGTGCTCTGAAGTCTAAAAAGGATTACTCAGAAACCCTGTCACGGTTGTTGCAGTTTGCTCTCCCACATTTCAGAATCAAATTACACAGGCGCTGCATCACAAGGATGCCCACTATTTCTATGTTTTGCGTCATAAGATCTGCGAGAGTGAATGTGAATGTTTGTTGAACGTTGTCATCTTTCTAGTGATTCCTGGCACCTTTTTGGTTTGCATTTGTTTTGGACTTGACCTGATTGTCTTTGTGGATGTTGAAAATAATTACCCCATACTGCATGCTGGGGGGAGTATCCAATTTAAAGTGCAAAAATGATTTGTTATTAATTGTGGGAAAACCGGTCTCCCACTGGATCACTTGCCCTGAATTTACAGGACCCTGACAAAACAGGTAAGGCTTTCAGGCACTTCCACGCTACTTTTCATTAAAAATAAATAAAACAAACTTCACAAATGCATTACCCTCCATCAGGATCTCCCCTCACAGCCCTGATAAGGCTGCCTGCAGTTCTTTTAAACCCTGCACCTGGCCTTTATTGACAGTAAGTGTTAGGTGAGTGTGTAAACAAGTGATCCAAGGCCCACAATACGTTTATCCTCTTTTCACATTTCTGCTTAGTTTAAACCCCCCTCACATGAAATGCCCCACTGTCACAGTCACCAGAGCTGGGAGCCTTTAATTATATTAATCATTAAATGATTAAATTATCATAAATCGGTGCAGTGAAGTTGCACAGTGAAGGCCCCGGGTGCAGTGAAGGCCCCGGGGCACAATCACCTGGCAGCGAGACCGCTTTCCTGTCGGAGCCTCTCATCTGTGTTCATGTGTCTCGGATCATGTGGCAGGGCCATTGCGACCACAAGCTTTTGGTAGCAATGGACTGCAGAATGAAAGCCCCCCAAGGGGAGCGTTGCTCAACCCACTGTAACACAGGGATGAGACTGGGATCCTGATCCTGGAGCTGGTGCCATTCTGTTGCCTTGGTGATGGTCAGCTGTCTGAAAGTAAGTCCTAATTCTCAGATGAGCCTGGAGACAGTGAGACCCCCTTCCCCTGCTTCAAGGACAACAGCTCCTGTTCCTGGTCCTCCTTCCTCTGACATTGCAGATCCCTTGCATGGTGATGCACCATGAAGTTTAAGGGCAGCAGCTGCTCAATTCCCTAAACAACCAAGATTGAGCTGTTTCCTTGAAAACATACTCAGACAGCCTTGGCTCCAGAGGGATCTTCAGTAGACGATTCAGGGCGGCAAAGAAATACAGTAGTAGAAGCCAGTCCCAGCTGCTGCTGGTCAGTGAAGAAGGGCTGATTCCAAACCATACCAACCTTTGATTCCTCAGTGAGGCTTCCATTTCCAGGCATGGCAGCACCTGCTATAGAGAGGCAATGGCCTCTTTAAAGCTGGGGCCAGAAAGTCATTCATGTAGACAAGATAGCGGTTTTTCTGACCACCATTCCTGAGGATCCCTGATCTGCTGTGATGGGTTTTTTTTTTTTGTCCACAGGTCACCAGCCACCAGCCAAAGGTTGCTAGTGTTCATAGCACAGTGGGTCTCTGTCACAGCCATTCTATGCTTTCCCCAAGCTTTGAAGAAGTCTCACTTGAGCCCACACTTCTCCGGTTCCGATTGCCTCTTCAAATCAGTCCCTGGCCAGCACCTCAGGGGGCATGTGCACAAAGGCATGGTGTGTCAAGACCTCTATCGCTGTGGCTAGCTCACGGAGGATCTCCACCTGCTTCTCAATCCGTCCCCAGAGCTCGTCGCAACCCAGCATTTGCTGTTGACTGATGCTTCACTGAGTGAAGCTCTGGAACACTTCACTCAGTACTTCATAAGTCCACCTGATGCCCTGGGACCAGAGTAAGCAGGCAGGAAAGGGCATTCACTGACTATCCAGGTTCCCTCTTTACTGAACGCCACACCCCATTTTGGACACCAAATGTATCTTTGTCAAGAAGGAGAACAAACAACCAAGTTTCCTCAGGTTAAACACTCATTTTTATTACTCACACAAACACTGATTAAAAGCACAGGTCTCTCTTTCAATTTATTGTAGTGCTCAAAAAAGAGAAAAAAACCGAGCCCCTAATTCTTAACAATTAATGTGCATAACACACACACACACACACTGTCGCAAATGTCTCACATAGCTATGCTGTTACACCTACTCCTCATTTAAGGACCGAGATACGCTCCAACGAGTAGGTCGTTTTAAATTTGCTATTCCTTATATTTCTGAAAATTAAATGTTATCAGAAAATAAAACAATCAACAGGCTGTCCTTTAAGTATGTATGTTTAAAAAACAGGTATACATACTGTGGCTAGCTAGTGAAGTTAGTTTGAAAACTACCTAGTGCAAGTACCTCTATTATAAAACTTTTTAACTGTATTAATAGCTGCATAACTGCATTTTTGAAGGCATATTATGTAGCCCTGTCACTTCTATATATCTAAAACCAATGAGTTTGTACATTTGTAACTTATATTTCAATTGATAAGGTTATTGTTGCAGTTCATAGATTCAGTAACAGTTGAGTGAGGACGCAGTTCTGTGCGCACGAGCGAGCAAGCCTGCACAATTTAGTGGAATGCGAGTTCTACACGGCCAAAAGTATGTGGACACCTGCTCATCAAATTTTATTCTAAAATCATAGGATTTGTTCGTTCATAGTTCGTCCCCCCTTTGTAGCTATAATAGCCTCTGCTCTTCTGGGAAGGCTTTCCACTAGATGTTGCAACAATGCTGCAGGACTTGCTACCATTCAGCCACAAGAGCACTAGTGAAGTCGGGCTCTGATGCCATATGATTAGGCCTGTTTCGCTATCAGATGTTCATCCCAAAGGTGTTTGATGGGGTTGAGGTTAGGGCTCTGTGCAGGCCAGTCAAATTCTTCAATACTGATCTCAGCAAACCATATCTGTAGGCACCTCGCTTTGTGCATTAGCACAATTTGGTTTAGCATGTGTAGTAGAATTTGGTTGCAGTTAGCGGTGCTAAAGGTGGCACAACCAGTGATCTAGTCATAGGGAGTGCTTACTTTTTCACACAAAGGGATTGGGTAATGCCTAACTTCCTTTAATAAATAAATGAAATAAGCATCAACATTTTGTGACTTTTGTTCGTTCAGGGTCCCTTTTATCTAATATTAGGTTATGGTTAAAGATAACATTCAACATCAGAAATATGCAGAAAATAAGACAGCGGACAAATATTTATTGGTGCTATACATTTTAGGCGTAATTAAGAAAAATTGGAAGTATGGCCACGATAGAAATGTGGATGAAACTTTCATCCTGTCTAATCGATTGACCTGATTTTCCATGTGTTAAGTTAAATTTATAGTTGTTTTGCCCAAAGGAGGAGCTACTGCTTTGTAAGGTGAGGTTTAGAGCTCCTCAAGGGGGGATGCCAGGATGAACAATGGTGGTTAGAGGAGTTTCATGCTTAAGGCCCCATGTCTAGGGGTTTATACCTAAGTCGTATATAACGTCTGTAGTTGTTCATATTTATTAAATTTTTTTAGGTTTGGTCTGTCATGAACTAACCTGTAAATACCCCCTGTGTACACATCGCCATGTATTGAATGCCAATAAACCCACAGTGAATTTCAAGAAGAAATTATTCAACTAGGCCAACCCTTACAGTGCTAATAAGCCATAAAACCTGACTGGCAACATCGTGAGACAAACAATCTGTGCTAAATCCTTGTCGTGTCCCATTAATACCAGCTTATAGTAGCACACCAGTTACTGAGCCAGGCTTGCTAATCAAATCCAATTCATAAATGTTCCTCCAAATTATTTACACCCAGCAAAATCTGGCTCAAATAGTATTTCTACAGATTGTAAGGCTCCCTTCCTGGAACCTTATTAATGGACGCTGCAGACTTCCGCCATCTCATTTTCATCAAATCTGACAGTGAGTTAAAAAAGAAAAAAAAAAAAAAAAGTTGAGGAGAGGGCTGAGTCATCTTACCCAGTCTGGGCACATGAAGCGAGGAGCTGCAGGGAGATCCAGACGGCGGGAATGGGTGTTGTAAGACTTCGGAGTACGTCAGCCATTTCAATCAGCCTGCTCAAAATCCTGCAGATAGAAGAGATGGAAATAGGAAACTTTACTTTTAAATGGATGCCATGACACAGGCAGATGAATTTATAAGGTAGGAGCTAATTCAAAAAGCAAAATATATTGTTTAGTATATTCTATAAACATGGCATATTCTACAAAAACAGAGCAGAATATCTTCGCTCTGGCCTGTTGAAAGCAGGGATAGCCCCTGACCCACATACTTAGATTGCAATATTCCACACAGATTATTGTCTGAAGAGAATTCTCTTTTATCTCTATTATCTAAATTAATTATGGTATAAATCTTATAAAAAGTATGTTGCTAGGTGCAGAGACGTTGAGTTATATGCCACGGCAAACATTTTGTTCTTCTTTTCACACACCTCACACAGATCAGTCTGATTTTTATGTTTAATATATGTAAGACCAAATCCTTTTAACACAAATCCTTTTGGTTTTGTTAGGCAGCAGCTGATTGAAGAAGCAATACATAATGATAATAGTAATAATTAGAGTTACATTGCGTTTTTTGAAACGGAAGCTGTTTTCACCTCATACTGACCAACACACTTTACCTTAATATACAATATATTTATAGATCACCATTATTAAATATATATGTTTTAATAATAGCAATCACTTGGATGAATTTAGATATTAAAAACATTAATACATTACGTGCTATAAAACAATGACTAACACAGGTTAGTATGTTTTGCCTTGAAGGTTAAAGTTGCTTAAATTTGCCTAGGACTGACGTAAACTCAGAAAGATGCAATGTGCGGTTGATATAAGCCACTAGTTTGAGCTTCGGGCTTTACAACTGTTTCGTTTAAGGAAAAATTCCGAAAAAAATTATTGTAGTTACAGTCTGATACGAAAATGGAAAATTTTATAATAACAATTTAATAAATTTACCTAATTTACCAAATTAGTTGCTTTGGGTTAGGGTCAGTAAACCAAAGTTTGGTTGTATTAATATAGGCCAAGTAATAAATTCACAATTTTATTAACCTGCTATTGGTTGTTGAAATACTACCGCCTGGAGGTCTTCTGAGTTAATTTCAAACGCTCTGTGCTAACCTCACGCTGCAGATGACTCACCAACAAGGAACGTTGTTTTCTGCTTAAGGAAAGAAGCATCACCCTTCATGGGATTTACAGATTTTTTAATTTATATAAGATTATTTCTTTCAAATTTAATCTGGGAAAAAACACTTGAAGACCATCTTTATGATGACCATCTTTTTACAGACATTTTGCTCAATCCGGCTCAAGTACAAGTACTGTTTGCGAATCCGGCAAATAAAATTTTGCATTGCGTACTGATGGTGGCAATCAGAACTTTCAGAATTAATGAAACATTTTCTCCATACTAAATAAAGAAAAAAACCTGCTACCTGCTCTCAGGGGAAGCGGCCTAACCACCCTCCCCTCCTTGCCATGGGTGGCGGACATCCCCCTGGAACAGAACCAGGACGAATCACCGTGGAATGCTTGGGAGCGAGCTTCTGCATTTAGTTTGCCCCGAAAGGGAGGTTTTGGTTCATGTAACAAGTTGTTTAGATTCTTTTCTAGTTTTTACTTTGTTTGTAGTTTTCCATTTGGTTTCAGAAATGTCCAATAAAAGGTGTAAACCCTCCCCCAATGCATCCGTCTCATGCCGCTCTGGGGCCGAGCATGCCCTCGTGTGCTACAGGGGGTTTCCTTAAACACTGATCACATTTAATATATAAACACAAAGTAAAAAAAATTGTTGCAGTTTAGTGTGCATCAATATTTTTTTCATCAAATGTATGCTTAGTATGTTTAGTACTTTTGGTTATGTCATTGGATTTTAACATATATTTGTGGTCTGGCGCAGTAGCAAATCTGTTTTCCAAAGAATTTAGGATTAATTCTAAAATTGGCATCTGTGCGTAGCTACTATTGATAACGTGATTGAGTATTTGCAGTCAGTGTTTACCAGGATGATGAGCCACAGGAAAGTAGCACAATTGAAGCTGACCAAAGTAGTTCATTGGTTATGAAAATCAGATATTTCGGTCTAGACTGTTTTAGTGAAAGTCCAACATACCACATTAGACCCAAAATGTCCCAGTTTCAAATTTTTAATTGTTCAAACTCTAATTTATTACAAGATACAAATCAGTCATCTGGAAACAGCCACACAAATGATTCAATATTCATAGCAATGTTTTTTTTTTTTTTTTTTTTTTTTAATAACAATTAAGGAATCAAAAAGCTTCTACAATTTGCATGCCAGCCCACCTATGGCATAAATATGCAGAAACTCTACAGAGCTAGCTATCTTTACAAAGCCAATGAATCCAGTCACATGAATGCCCATCTTTCAAAGTGTCATTGGCTCATGTAATTTATGGCTGCTGCCACCAATGAACATGAGACTGGCAGAGACTCCTGCCGTATCAATGCCATCAATCACCTGTCACTTTTAATCACTGCAGCAGTAAAAAATACTTTCACTGCTTCACCATTTGTAGTTTCCTCTCTCCTCCCTCTTGTAATGTCTGTTTCCCTCATTGATAAGATTTGTAAAAATGGTCCCAATACAAACACACTATATGGCAAAAGTATTGGGACACTTACACATTACACCTACAGGAGCTTTTATGACATCCCATTCTAAATTCATAGGCATTAATATCGAGTTAGTCCCCCCTTTGCAGCTATAACAGCTTCCACTCTTCTGAGAAGGCTTTCTACAAGATTTTGGGCTGTTTCTGTTGGAATTTTTGCCTATTGTAGCGCATTTGTGAGGTCAGACTCTGATGTTGGATTGATGTTGGCAATCCATTCTAGTTCATCCCAAAGGTGTTCGATAGGGTTGAGGTCAGGGCTCTGTGCGGGCCAGTCAAGTTCTTTTGTCCATATAGTGTATAAACATATTCAATCGGCAGTTAAGGATGACCCAACGAGACAATAGAAATATTAATTTGCACATTTAATTGTTTTTGTGAAAAATAATGCATGATTATGCTTCTTCTAAAAGGGAAAGAACAAAAACGTTTACTATAAAAGAAGTTAACTCTTCAGTGAATTGATATTAAGCTCAATTTGATCAACTGCAACACCTTCAATAGTCATGCTAAATAGGTAATGCCACTTTTAATCATGTTAGATGTTTTAGGAAATACCTTCTCTTCCAGTTCTATAAACTAACTGCATCTCCAGTGCTGAATTGGCATTAGAAAAGCAATGAGAATTTTTGCTTCCTGCTTGTGTAATTCTCTTAATTCTACAATTACTAGAACAAATAAGATTGTGTTTTAATCATCATTATTACTATATAAATATTATAGCTCAATAAAAGCTTTACCGCAACATTAATTCGTTTTTACCTTTTCTTATTTTGTACCTAAAATTTGTTGTTTTTTTCCAGTGTGTAAACATGAATGATTCTCCTCACACACACACACACACACTAAGAAACAGCTTCTTCTTTCATATGTCTGCATAGATTAAGCTGCTGTGGAAAAAAAAAAATCGATTTTGTCAGCTGTGTCATTGCATGTGGCAATCGCACTGTGTGAGTCATCCCATTAAGAGCGATGTAGAGTTTGAGACAAGAGAGCATGTGCGGAGGATATGGAAAGTAATCAAATATCAGTCAGTCTCACAGTCATTCCGAGTTCACTGTTAGATAAACGTTGTTAGGCTTAGTTAGGCTGAATGGTTTGTTCTCTCTCCTCCTTTTTTCCCTAAACATGCTTGGGAGTGAGGGATTCGAAAAATACATCTTATTGTTTTCTTTTTCCTTCCTGCGTTTTTGGGTCAGTGAGTTTAGGACCCCAACGGCCAAACATCTCCAGCATGAGAGACGGACAGTAACATTTTACTCTTTTACCCTTGCAGTCCCTTCACGGACATGGTGGTTATTTAGGAATGGTTGTGAAACCATTTGAGACTTACATTTGAGACCCTACCACCCTGTTTCTCAAGTCTATTTCCCCTCTCTTCTTCAGATATCATTCATAGAAAACACTATCGTAAGACTATATTAACTTGAATATGTGTATGTGCAAATCTACAAATGCAGATAGTATACTAAATAATTTTCTATCAGTAGTTATTATTATTATTATTATTATTATTATTATTATTATTATAACGAAATGTTTATAAAGCACACGACAATACAAAAGCAAACTATGCTTAATGTTGGTTTATGGAGCATCGTGAGAAACAAGTATTGCTTTTGAAAACGGTTGTTCACATTTGTTCCAGATCCGAAAAGGAGCGTCACAGTTTTGGTTTTACAGCGATGGCAACAAATTTCCTCGGCTCACATTTTCTCTGAACTGTATCTTACACATGTGACCTAATTCCCTGAGCGTAAACCTGCAACACCAAGAAAAATGTGAGCCATTTACAGCACTGAAAGACAACCTTGGGTTTGATGTGGTAAACTGTCTTCCGTTTTTTACTAGTATTTAGGAAAGAGATTTCGAAAGATTGGCTTGAAACTTGTGGATGCAGCTTTCTGCAGCATTTAGGGTATATGTTTTTGCATGGTGCTTTTATTGTTTTGCGTAAACAGTCAAAACTGCTGCTCATTTCGATAAAAAAAACAAAAAAAAAACTCCCTGATTTCGATTGAGACTGAGACCAAATAAAAACTTTATCAACTGCACTTTACATAACTGTATTAAATGAGATACATACACAAAAAGGAAAACGCTATTAACAGCTATAATAAATGTGATTGTTTAAATTGTTGGATCGAAATACGTGAGTGGCATTTGATTCGCTTTGGCCAAGCAATGGTCAAGCAATGGAAACCTGCACACCAGAACGCTCAAGATACTATCGACTTTTTAAAATGAAACATTGGCAAACAAAAGCGTATCCGCTATGAATTAGATTGCCTTAATGTAAATATATTCTTCGCTTCATATCTTTATTACAAGACGTAATAGCATCGTCCAACAAACGCTCTTGGAACCTCAAGGCGTATTTACGTTACCACAGCGTAAATAAAGACCTGTTAAACCCAACAGCAATTATGTGGTAAACAAACACTGAATGAAACATTTATGGCTGTTATAATGAGATAAGCGTGAGATGACATCCCTGTTTACTTTCTCTACCAAATTGAAACACAGATGTCATTTCAGTCACAACATTCCACTACAAATTAGCACCATGCACCATGGCAACCAGCCACCACAAAACGCAATTCTCACCAGAAAACTGTAGTATTTTCCTTTTTCTTTTATTTTCTTCTTTTGTGTATTTTTCGTGTAATCTTCCCAATTTATTTCATTGACTCGTCGCAATTCTTATAGCTCCGGTAGATTTTTGAAGTGTCTGGAAAAGATGCTGAAATGAGGCGGGAAGGGAAGATCGTTCTCATGGAAAGCCTGCCCTTCTAAACCCTCACGGCCCCTCCTCCGTGCAGGTTGGTGCTGGCTGACAGCAAATTTGCCATTGGAAGAGGGTTTTAAATCCTTTTGCCCTGGATCACGTTTTTCAAGGAACATGAAGCATTCCCACTTTAAACACAAACCTATTTCAGGCACATACAATTACCTGTGTGTCGCTAATGGTCATAACTGCACAGCGAGTTATTAGAAAATGTTTATGCTCAGATGCAATGGTAATAATAAAATATAATAAAAGCCTATCAGAGAGGGTTCATGACCCACTTCACAACAGTTTGAAACGAAACACCCAATCTATCTGGGTTGAATGGACAAACAAGTTGTTAAAATGTTATAGATTGCCCAATTCAACTACCCAGTTTGCTGAAATTGTACAGGTATCCCCATTCAATGGAGCTCACTTTCGGATGCGCAAATTGTGTAGAAAGTGTCTTCAACAAAACTAGAAGAAGAGGGAGGGGCGTGAAGTCTATTCATTTGCTGCATTCACCCCCTAAAAACGACATCTCTGTATGCAGAACAGGCTGTCTGTTAGGGTTAGGCTTGGAGTTGGGGTTTTGGATTGTTGGATTTGGATAATGTGAAAGTGGGCTCCATTGAATGGGGATATCTCTACAATCTCAGTAAACTGGTTGTTGGATTGGGCAATCTATTACATTAGAATGGGTGATTTACACACCTTTTTTGTCCAGTCGACAGAGGATCCCAGATAGATTGGGTGAGTGAAAACAAATTACAGAATTAAAAATGACAATAGAAGAGGTTGGCGGACTTTCCAGTGTGACCCTGTGGGGATTAAAGATAAGACACATCTGGTTATCAAACGTGTATCAGCTTTAGGCTGCACACATTGCTTCTGCCATCCCTGCAGTAATGTATGTGCTCCTACAAACATCACGCACAATACCATCCTGCGCTAAAATAATGACTGCCCATTTGAGTTCCTAATAATCACTGCTTAGACATCACTGTAATTGAACAAATAAAGTTAAATCACTTGCAATTATGACTTATTGGATACAACTTTAAAAATATAAAATGCTTATTCTTTATATAAGTTATATAAGTCCCGTTTTGAGTAGTAAATTTAGTTTACATCTCAATATCTTATATTGACTGATGCAAATCATTCAATTCCACACCGGTTCAGACTCGCTTATGCCTTTCATTGACTGTACAACAAACAACTGCACACTCCGCTGTTCTTCCTCTTAGGATCCCAGTCTCTGAGATTACCTGGGAATGCAAAGTTACGGTGAATTTATCTATAATTTATTATATAATAACCTGGGGACTTTCTGAGAGACCAGACGATGTTATAGAGACTGGCAATTACCCGGACATTCCCAGTAGAAGTCAGTGGGTCTAACCCTTCATCAGCAGTCACATGTCTGTGAGATGAACGCCTGCCACACTGATCAACTGCTTGTTGGTTTCTTTTCTGTAAATCATTAAATTAACATGCAATTACAGTGAGCAGTTTTATACAATGGATATTTATCAATAGGAAGGCAACAAAGGCAAACATTTTATTTAAAGTCACAAAATATGGTCAATTTATTTCCACTCTAAAAAGCAGGACATTTTTAATATTACCTGTCGAAGTGACCTGTTCTGGTGACACAATGTCGACACTGTGGTTCATCCCATCTACATGAAAGAAGCGAATTCTCAGCACAGCGGACATTTTAATTTACAGGGGTGGCATAGAACCTGAATGTGTTAAAAAAAGGGGGAAAAGGTCACATCGGGCTCCAATATCCCCTTAAACACGAAGAAATTACTTAGTGCTGATAGGGAAAATCTGTTCTCCTGCAGGCAGACGCCAGCCTGCATTGACCAGAGAAAAGATGTGTTTACCTGTCAGGGCCAGATAACCAGGGGGACTGAATTCCCTAGGTTTAGGGATTATATTCTTTGATGGTTTTCTTTCCAAAACCTGTTACATAAAACTGGACAAAAATAGGGGAGATTGTGTGAACAAGTGAACAATTCAGTACATTTAATTTTTTATGTTTCTTGATCGCTTCTATAACCTGGATTTTCACTTTTAGGTACATTTAGACAATCACTGTCCCAAGTCTTAATAAAGTACATTATGATAGAATAGTCTCAGGAGCATTAAACAGGCTTTGTCTCTAGTAAATCAACAAATAAAGTTAATAATAATAATAATAATAATAATAATAACAATAATAATAATAATAATAATAATAATAATAATTTATTATAATTCACTGTGAATGGGCATATTTAAGAATGTGATTGTTCTTTAATCACCGATGTAAATACTTCAGTAATCCAGAGTCACACCTTTTATTCTCTGTGCAACAAACTGTACACTCATCGATTAACTAATGTAGATATACAGTCCAGTCCATAAATATTTCGACATTAAAAAAGTTGTTACAGTACAGGAATTACAGTAGTTTTTATATGCCCCCCAACCCCCCCCCACCCCAACTTTAAGCTCACTTTGAGCCCATGTTCATGTTTTAATTTCAACTCCAATATGCTGTGGTAGACAGCGAAAATAATAATAAATTAGTCAATGTCCAAATATTTAAGGACCTGACTGTAACTAATATTTAGTTAACATTTATAAAGGTGATGATACCACGTGGGGAGACGTGGTGAGCCTGAGCTTTGTAGTTTGCTTTGAGTTTATTGTAAACATGTTTTTAATTAACGCAAGCTATTCTTCACCTCAGGGTTCAGTGGACCCCGTTATTGGGGATTACATTGACACATATGGTTATGGTGAATTTATAGCTGGGCCTTCCACCTTACCACACTCGTGGGATCAGCAGTTATCTTCCAGGACCGTAATAGATTTGATCACGCAATCACACAGTGATGCAATAAAAAAACCAAGGCTTGCTTTTCATGTGTAGCAACCTATTTAGGAAGCTAGAGCACAATTGCTGACCACCTGCATGCTGGATCCTTTTCAAATGATTAAAATGATGCACACGATTATAGTGAACAGTTTTATATGATGAACGTTTTGACAAATTGCAGGTTCAATAGGTAGTCTAATAAAGAAGTCTAGCTTACATTTTAGTTTTAAATCACAAAATACTGTCGATTTGAATCCACTCTAAAGAGTGTGAAATTTTAAATTTGATCAAAGTCAAAGTGACCTGTTCTGTTACCATAATGTCTACACAGTGATTCATTGCTTATATAAGATCAAGCTTTTAAACTCACTGACAATGGCTCAGCACAGCAGACATTTTATTTTAAGTTTACATGGGTGGGATAGAAACTAAATGTGTGCAGTCTGGTTAAAAACAGTCTGGAGAAAAGATGATAGGGAAAGTTTGTTCTTACAGGAAGTTGTCTGACTGAGCCCCACATCTACCTGTCTTGCCCAGATACCTGTCTTTAGGTTTAACAATTACAGTCTACATAAATCTGGACAAAAATTGGGCGATTGTATGAACAAGTGGACAGTCAAATAGTTGCATTTTTATATGTTCCTGGATTTTCCATGCCACCAATCATAGCATTGGCCCAAGTGAGAATACACTGGATTGTGATCAGTAGGCCGCACATGTCCTGTTTCAGAAAAACGTAGGTAAAAATGGCAGCCGAAGGCCTGTTTTTCTCAAGAAGCAAAAAGTAGTGCTATGGCACAGGTTAACGACACTTGGGTGCATCGCAACAAATTAGATTCTTTGAACTGAAACTGAGAACACCAAACATATTCATCTTCCTTGAATTTCCAGCTCCAAATGAGCATTTGGGGGCTTGTTTTCAAGAGCGTGCTCATTGCTTAGCTGTGCCTGATGACACTTCTCCTTGCTTATAGCATCAACGGCTTCTCCACGACGCAGCCAAGTAATACTGAAAACAGAGATGAATAACTCTGCATCCTGAGAAGCCGGTACCGTTCCACTGAAGCAAAGCATAGAGCAAGACTAGGTCTCCCTCTGGCAGTGTTATCCATCCCCACAACTGGCTGCGGGTTTCATTGTCAGGCTTCCGCATGCCACCTGTGTAGCCCTGGATCTCACAGCTTCTCTTAAGTGCTTGTGACTCTGGCAGCCATTAGAGAGTACAGCCTTGAGTACAACAGTGCTTGGACACAAAAACAAAAACAAAAACATTGCTTGTAGCAACATAGCATTTCTCCATTCATTATGACAGCTCACATCCCCATCACAGAGAACCTTAACACTAGGACCATTGGGGTATACTTATACAGTAAACATCCACAGGGCAGGATAGTAGTTTACATTAAACCTATAGAGATATTGAATAGAAGATTTTTTTTTTTTTCAGGCACCACTTTTGAAATACCACATTAGCCAAAACTTTAGGAGCCAACTAGAGCAGGAGAACAGGCACAATATTTTCAAATGCTCCTATAAGCACTCTGTGATTTATGATGCTTCGCAAAGTTTTCATTATCAGGGCAGAGACCAGGAAATTTCAGTGTTAACAGGAGCTACAGTGGTAGCACAATATCAGATTGTTTCATCAAATATCTCAACATTTCTTTTTCTGAACAATTTACAATGGCAAGAACACTACCAGAAGACAAACAGATGACTGTTTCTGATGAGGTAGAAGCTCTGACTTGTAGTAATATCTCCATGGCCATCAAAGGTACTGAGCTACATTTGCGGACTCATTTTATAAAGCAATGTGCCTATGGAAAAAAAAATAATTCAGTAAATATCGTTGCACGTGTCAGGTTTGCAGGTACATGCCTGTAATACACAGCAGGTCCACATATCGGGAAAGATTGGGCTGAGTCGGTGAGTTCCGGAATTATGTCTTTGCGCACTTTATATTCTTACTCCACTCAGGAGTTTTACAAAATACATTTTTAAAATTCTTTACGAGACACTTGCGTGCCACAATGTCATTGTATGTTCAATATCTTTCCCCAAATTACCTTGGCTGATATAAGCTACATTGATTTGACGCAGACAAGCAGGTATTCACCATAATTATTTAGCTAGCTGGGCTAACTTCCACTATAATATGTGATGACAAATGCAACATTGCTTTAAACGGCTGGGCCTTATAGCATTTTAAATATGTCCACCCCGCAATTCAACAGGACTAAGAGAAAACTATACCAAGCAAAAATTACTACTAATATTAATATATACGTAAGACTCAATGTGTAAACCAGTACAGAAATGGCTGATATCTTTGCTTTATTTTTTAGAGCTTAGATTAAAATAACTTCCCGCGGGAGACTTAAAGTTTTTGCTAGCCTGTGCATTTGGTTGAGAGAAGATATCTTCCATTGGCCAGCTGGGAAACGAGCAGCGTACTGCAGCAGTCTCTCGAAGACTCAGGTGGGGGATAAGTGACTTGTGAAATCTAAGGGCTGGCATTACAGTGACGGCCGGCAGATGGGTTCAGTTCCCGCTGATGCTCCATCATCAGTAAGGACAGGAACCCCAGAGGAGCAGGGCTCCCCAGACAAAAAATAAAATAAAATCTCCTTGACATCTTAACTTCTGGCTTCCACTTTTCTCGTAAAAGATTACCACAGTTGGAGCATGTGGAAACCTAAGAGAAAATCATAGTCACTTGGTGTAACTAATTATGGATAGAGTATTCACGTGAGTTTCAGTGGTCTATGAAAGGAGTGTTGCCATAGGAGGGTTTTCCTGACCCAGCTAACGTTTTATCTCCATCTGTTTCCATTCCCTGAAGGAGTAAAGGTCCATCTTGTTTTTGCATTAGCCTCATATAGCCCATCTTTGACATGCTGTTATGTTTGTCCTAAATAGTGTGTTCCTGAAAGTGATAAGACATCACTCCAAATGATGTCCTTAGCCCTGGATTAAACCTTCCATTCCTTTCCAATCAACAAGAAGACTGAACTGAACTGAAACACATTCCATGTGACATGTTGTTAATCTTGTGATAAGAGCGATGATAGGCTTATACAGGAACTGAAATGCATTGGCTTGATAGGTGGGGTGATCATCATAATATATAAACTGTGTATTTTCTGTCCAGGATTCAAAGAAATAACATTAATACGTGTAGTTAATAGTGTAGCAACAGCCAGCGAGGCGAGGCACAGACGAGGCCGACAACCGGAGTGTGGGGCAACCAAAAAGGTGAAAAGTGAGGGGCTTCAGGGCAGAGGAGGAGCGCTGGGGTGCCTCAGTCGGCCGCTGGCGTCATCTTCCTTTGACTCTGTGAAAAGATTTTAGGAGATAAGCCAAAGCACGTCAATATAGTGGGAGACTCTCTCTACTGAGCTGCGCAGAGCCCTTTTGCATATATATAGCCCTTATATATATATATATATATATAGATAGATAGATAGATTATTGAAATAATAATCTATCGATCCTATATATATTGTGGTGCGGGAGTCCCCGCCCCTGCACGCACCCCAACAACACCGCTAGGAGGCCTCAGAACCACGGTCAGCGCCTACCAAAGCCCTCAGCCATTCAGCACCACCCCTTCGCACTCAAACCTGGACAGCGCCAAGGGCCTCGTCTTTCAATTAGGCAGCTAATGACCCTGAGGAAGAGGAACAGCTGCAGGCTGTTCCCATAATTGGCTGCCTTCCTACAAAAAGGCCCTCCAGCCCACAGTGAGGGAGAAGTCAGCAAGTTAACTGAGGCACACGGTTGTCTTTTGCAGATTCAGAGGATGAAGAAACTCTGCAGCCGACACAAGGACCTCAGCCATCCTCCGCAACTCCCCCAAACATCCTCACCTTCACCCCAGTCCCACCGGTAGAGAAGCCCGAAAGTAGCTTCAACGTGGCCAATGTATACCGTAGTTTGTCCTTTGTTTGTGGCTGAATACAATATTTTTTGTCCGTAACCTTGGGTTGTTCACCTCGTCTGTGCCCTGCCCCGTAGCTACAATATATATATATATATACACAGTACTGTGCAAAAGTGTTACGCACGTGTAAAAAAAAAAAAAAGTAAAGCGAAGATGCTTTCAAAAATAATAAATTAAAAGTTTTTAAATATAAGATAAATACTATAAAGTCCAATAATCAAACAAACAACAAAAAAATTAAAAATAATTGGGTGGGAATATTTGTTGTGACCACCCTTTGCCTTTAAAACTGCATCAATTTTCTTAGGTACACTGTTTTATTAGATAATCGGCAGGTAGATTGTTCTGAGCATCTTGGAGAACTTGCCACAGTAGTTTGCTTGCTTCTGTCTGTCCAGGTAATCACAGGCTCTGTGGAGACTATACCATCTGTGGCAGAATTCCTTGAACTTCATTTAGAAAATGAATGTTTGGACATCTAAAAAACTGTTTTTTCTACTGACACAAAAAATAAACTTGAAAGACTACATTTGTATAAAAAAGCTACGGCGCTTAAGACTTTTGCCCAGTACTGTATATAATGACAAATACATGCAAGCATTTCAATTTAGCAGCAATAAACAATTAAAATTTTGGAAAAAAAAGCTTTGATTGACATGAGAATTTTGAGAAGCCCCCTCAACCCCCCTTTATTAACTTGGCTAAGGGTGCTCCAATGTTCCGCAGAAGTGTCACAGACCCTATATCCAAATGTCACAGGCTCTGTTTTTAAATAGTTTTAAACCTCCAGCCCTGTTGCATCTATTAAGAAACTGAAAAATCCTCTTACAAAGTGTGGCCCTCAAAACTGCTGCTAAGTTAATTACATGGACCACCAAATGTATATTTAAACATATCTGGCTACTTAGGGCAAGCCAGCTAGTAACAAAGAACGGCTGGGGTGAGAATAAAGTTTAACTGGCAGAAAAACCATTGCCCCCCCCCCCCAAATAATTAAAATAAATAAAAAACCTATTTATTAAGGCAGAAGTGAAAAGAATTCTCATTCTCAGGACAAGGCCTCCATTTCAGTATCAATGAACATTACTTCAAGGTAACACATTGAATGGGGGGATTTTAATTCCAATATATATTGAGCTGGGATACATGTGATATTACACAGGCTGATAAATATAAGTATGTATTACTGAACAATGTTACAAACCAGGTTACAGAGTTTCAATGGCAGTTGCCACTAAGTGTGATTCCTTCCTAGGCCTGGGCTGTGGTCACATGATGTAACCCTTGCCTTTGCATGCGTGTGACAGGAGGCAGGAGAACGACAGCATCAGCGTACGGACCCTTTGCCACCACCCCCAGCAGGCTTTGGAGAACATGGTCATCTCCAACAACTCATCCAGCGAGTGCGTGATGGCAGCCCAGTCGTGGGAGGGAGGGGCGCTTTTCGTCTGCGGCTGCGCTGGCCAACATGAGTGCAATGACAGGCTCATATTCGACCAGGGTTCCAATGGTGACTCCACTCTGCGATTTGCCTGCACTATGTAGCTCCAGCCCAAACAAACGGCTAACTAGCCAGAATGAGCATCTTGAAGTGTAGGATATTGTTGAAGTGTATGTTTGTGAGTGGGCTTCTAGTGATCCCTTAGTTCACTTATAGCTAGAATGGGCCTTAGTGCTAATGTTCTCACCTGACCCTGTCTGAGTCCTCAGGCTTCTCCAAGCTCCGGAGCAAAGACCTCATCCCTGTGGTGGTGATAAGCCTGCTCCCGCCCCTCCTGGTGGCCCTAATTACAGCCCTGGCCTTCTACTTGTACCGCACATGGCAGGCTACCAAGCAGCCCCAAGATTGGGCCCCTGAGCAGACCCACTTCCAGTCTCTGGGCCAAACTGCGGGACACAGATGCAGCAAGCCAATGGCCACAGGCCATTACACCAGCTCAGGTGTGTCATCCACCTGCTCCAATAGTCTCAACCACAATACGGAACGCCTGCCCATTCAGCTGGAAGAGGTGGTGGGCAGGGGTCGCTTTGCAGAGGTGTGGCGGGCCCGGCTTAATCACAGCGACGGGGGCCGGTACGAGACGGTGGCCGTGAAGATCTTCCCTGCTGTGGAGTACCGCTCCTGGAGAAACGAACAGACCATCTTCTCAGACACCCACCTGAAGCATGAGAACGTGGTGCAGTTCCTGATGGCAGAAGTGCGGGAGGGCGGTGCTGACTCCCCCGAGAGGCAGTACTGGCTCGTCATGGCCTACCATGGACTGGGGAACCTGCAGGACTTCCTGGCAAGCCATGTGCTCAGTTGGGCCGAACTGCACGCCCTGGCCAGCTCCGTGGCCCGTGGGCTAGCCCATCTGCACAGTGACACCTCCCCTGCCGGGGCCCCCAAGGTACCCGTAGCCCACAGGGACCTGAAGAGCAGCAACATTGTGGTGAAGAGCCCACGGGAATGTGCACTGTGCGACTTTGGCCTTGCGCTACGCCTTGACCTTTCCCTCACCGCTGATGACTTTGCTAACAGCGGGCAGGTTCGAATATCTACTGGAAAGCGTTGCTATTGTAAACCTTGTCGAACGCTGATTTCTGAATATAAATAGGGTTACTGCTTTACTTCCGCAGATATCACTATTAAAGCAATACATTACAAATATATGAACATATGTAAAAGGAGCAGTGCAAAAGCCATGTTAGCTTGACACATTTTTATTATGACTATTTTCTTTTTGTTGGCCATCAGTTTATCTAATAAAGTAATTACTTTGTCCATTTCTTCCAGTTACAAGGAAATTAGATTAAAACTTTTGGCTGAAATTAATGTGGCTTCATTCCACTGACAGCTGTGCACCCGCTCATACTTTTCAAGGTTTCCTATCTATTCTACCCTTCCATCCTCCTGTTGTCTTCCTTACATGGTTCCCCTTTGTACAACAGGTAGGAACGGCACGCTACATGGCACCGGAGGTCCTGGAGTCTCGGGTCAATCTGGAAGACCTGGAGGCCTTCAAACAAATGGATGTCTACTCAATGGCCCTGGTCCTCTGGGAGATGGTCTCCCGCTGTGATGTCATAGGAGGTAAGAGTTAATGGGTGTTTTAATGAATGCTCAGAAATGTAAGAATGGCTAGGGGTGAAAAGCTTAATGATTATCCACCTTCCTGTAAACCCTAATAAGTACTGGATGAAAATGGTAGTTCTCCACCTGGAATTTGAAGCGAGGAACTTCTGATAACTCCAGCACACTTACCATCACATCACGCTGCAGCTGTCCTCAAAGTATTGTGTCTGTTAAAATCACTTGAACATTCCTAGAACAAGCCTAAGTATAGTAATACCTAGGACTGACATCATGACATGTATTGTCAGGGCTTGATCTTGATTTCTCCAACACAAGAAAACTAGATGCACAAGTGTGCTTGCTGTGGGCGTGCCCAAGCATTGGAGGGTCACGTTTGCTACTAAAACAACATCAAGTCGAAGGCTTGCTCCTTGGTGATGCTTTGTGTTTGAGGCAGAAGTGAAGAGCTACAAGACAGTCTTTTGGTCTCAGGTGTGTGACCAGTGATGTGTTTGTGACAGAGGTAAAGAGCTACAAGCCAGCGTTTGGGTCTCGGGTGTGTGACCAGCCGTGTGTGGAAAGTATGAGGGACCTCGTACTGAGGGACCGAGGCCGACCAGAGATCCCTGGCAGCTGGACCACACACCAGGTACGGTACTGCAGGTCCTTCTGAACCCAGTACAGCCAGCTGTGGTAGACAAATCCCAGCTCCTCGAGTATGAGACCCACCATGTCTCAATGCACCCTGAGCACGTTATTCTTCAGGCTATGTTGTTGCATTGGTGCAAGAATGGAAACAAAGCAGATGTTGTATATATGAGAAATTCCACAACTGTGGCCGATTAATACACCCTGTGACCTCACACCATGTTGCTCCATGTTACCCCTGCCTCCTCCCCCAGGCAACAAAGCTCCTGTGTGCTACCATTACCGAGTGCTGGGACCATGACCCCGAGGCACGGCTGACGGCACACTGCGTGGTGGAGCGCTTCAATGCCATGGTAGAGGGGGAGGAGCAGGAAGGTGGACAGACCCTCTCCCATGACTCCCCCGAGTGTGCTGCCCCTGCTGGGCTGGTTACGCAGATGTGAGCCAGCTGCATTTTCTGACTATTGTTATGCTTATCGGAGCTGGTTTCCGGTCTTCACTCGATAACATTTGCTGGTCGCTGGGCTTTCCCAAACTCCTCGTGCTGCTCAACATACCTTTGTACTCCGAGTGATGTGAAGTAAATAGGCTAGAAAACGACTCATACTCTTAGAAATTTCACAGAAATTAGGAAGAGGACAATAAACTGTAAGGACTATATACTAGACAAACTGGTAACTAAGTTTAAAACTTTTAACTAAGGTTGTCTTGCAGCTGTTTAAAACACTTTAGTTCCTGCTTTTATGAAATCACATGACAAACAAAATACTTTCTCTCATTGCATTATCATGTGTAATGCACTATAATGTTGTTATTACTGGGACGAGCAAACCGCACGTGCTGTAAAATTTGTACATAGGAGGCTATGGCACCATGAGAATGCTTACAACCTGCTAATTCACTCAGAATACACACGGACTGTTGTCTATAGCCATGAATCAGAAGTTTTATTACAGCTACTATTAGCAGGCGCAACAGCAGTTTGAGCAGCTTCTGCCTACTCTTAGTGCTGTTCTCAGTTTCAGTGTTTGTATTCAGTAATATCAGTATTGCGTGATTTATTGACGTTACTGCAATAGGCCGATGTGAGATGTGAAATTTCCCTATAATTTATGGAGGCCCCTAACCACAGTTATTGAGCCATAACTCATAACTCTTAACGCCAGTAAGAAAAAGCAAAAAACGGTCCAAGAATAATCCAAGAACATCCTTATAAGAATATGCAGTGGTTCTCACACTAGTTTTAGTTTGGTGAGGTGCTATAAAAACACTATAGCTGAAAAGTATATATATTTTCTTGAAGGCAATTTATTGTTTGTTATGTTCTCCCATTATTGTGTATTCAGGCTGGCTTGGGTTGTTTGCAATTCAACATTGCATTGAAAATATGTTCCTGTTTGGTAATGCATTAAAGCACAAAACAATGTCTTGAAACAAAATCTTTCTTCAGGTTTACATTAAATCAATCACAGAACACAGAGATGTGCAGTACACCTACGGCCAAGTTCATTTCATTCTGTTGGTGAACACTTCCTGCAAGAGCATTTAGAGAATGGCAGTTTTTAAAGTTCAGCTGTAATATCACAATTTTCATTAATTGAAACCTAAACAATCCACATAAGAAAAACTACAAATCAGACTCTGCTTATAATTTTCAGTAGCAAAATGCTAGGCTTTCAGATGGGCAGCGAGGCTTTGCTAAAGCAATGCTGGAAACACGCACTAAGGATTCTATTACAAAAAAAAAATATTTAAATAATGCTGACAGAAAATTCTAAAACTCAATAAAAAGGTTACAGAATTCTATGGACACTATATGGATAGAGGTCAATCTTATAAATGGCAAAGTACCGCCCTAGACAGCAGGGAGAAAGGAATAGAAGTTATTAGTCTGCAGAAAGTGAACAGTGCTGGCTCTCTCACCAGTCTTTCATCAAAGCTATCACAGTGATTTCATTTGTCCAAGTTTAAATGGATTTCAGAAAACTACTGATGCATCTAAGCTAACCGTCTTTCCCCTGTAATGAAATTTTACTCCAGCGCCAATTTTAGGAGTCACAAGATTGGGTCTCTTTCAACTGAATGTACTGTGTCACCAGACGAAGCGATGGGCAACTCCAGTTACATCCTGGGGGTTGGCTCACCTCACTTGGGTTAAATCGAGGCCAATTTCTTTAATGGCAATGAGGTTGTGGAAAGGTAAGAGATTATTCTAACATCCAGTCATATCCAGAGTACAGGATTGCAATTATATAATAGGATATTTCCAGTTAAGTACTAGGTGAAAGGTGCAACGGAAGTTCTCCACCTGGAATTTAAAGTGAGGAATTTCTGATAACTCCAGAACACTTACCATCACATCACAGTATTGTGTCTGTTAAACACGTTTCTGGAACATTCCAAGGACAGCAATACTGAAGCTGAAAGACCGTAAAAACAGTGCATTTCATAGGGATCTGCACGACAATAATTCAGTGTCTTCGTAAACAGAGCCAACATAATGGAGTTTTTCATTTTCCATTGTTAGCAAATGACGTCTCCATCATTACAAACCGAGCTGGAATCAGTCAACGTGCACAAAGACAT
>JAOYSI010033008.1:51575-66576 GCA_025775065.1 Hiodon alosoides
TTCATTTTCCATTGTTAGCAAATGACGTCTCCATCATTACAAACCGAGCTGGAATCAGTCAACGTGCACAAAGACATATGGCAAAAAATAACCCAACAAGACAAAACACCATGGATTAGCAGTTTAATTATATCTTCAAATTCATCTCAGTCTGCAAGTAGCGTCATTGAATTAAATGCTAGTGCTTTTCACAGTCAAAATGCAAAAACGAAACACTCCAGATCTCCAACATAAACCCCCATTCTTGGGTGCCTCTTCAGAAGACAAGTAAACCATGTTATGCATAAATAGCATTTACAGGCATAATGGGGAGTGGAAAGATGGACAAAGAACATGCTGGAAGTTGAATGCTACTAAGATGCATGTTAAGGCACCACCTTCAAGAAAAGGTTTGTGATGGGATGAATGCACACAGGCCAAATACCGTCTCGCAAAACTTCCCCTCGCTGAGGAGAGGAGGTCCTAAATTTGTCTGCAAGACGGCCTGTAAAATCAGACACACATCCAGAAGGTAGCATTCAGTCCGTGGCTATGGTGACTTGCAGTGGATAAGAAGGCGTGGTGGAACAGAAGCATTGCTTCTCTCAAAAAAAAAAAAAGAAACACTTTTTTCCTTTTGTCAACATTTTTTGTCTTTTCAGGTAAAACAAATACTGCATGTTCTGAATTCAATGCAATCAAATCCCAATAAACCACTTCACCGTCACATTAGGTATGAATTCCAGCAATAGAAACCGACAAGACCACATTTTTTCATTTTCCCCATAAAAAAAATTCACTGGTTCCCATTTATTAAATTCATTCAATTAGTGTAGCAAAACTCAATTCGGACAAAAAGATCACATCAATGATATTCAATAAATCTAACTTGCAAGACAAATTCTTAACCAGGGTCCCAAAGTGTTGGTCGACTCACATCAGACCCACATGCTCCGAGAATGGTCATTTATAGTAAAGTCCTTCCAAACATTTTTAACGAAAGACCTAATTAGTCATGCGTATCATGAGGTTTGAATTAAGCATCTCAGTATCATCAGACCAACAAAAGAAGCACAGCCTAACGCTACTGTGTCATGGGTGCTATAACGGCGAGCAAGATCAGCCCATGCTTCATCCTTCTTCATGAGCAGATTTTAATCTTATTTTGTCTTTGCAGAGAAACCACTTAAAAAGTCCTAAAAAGTTCCATTACTCTTTCATCAAGTCCCCCAGAATCCAGTGATTTACACGGTTAAAAATTATACACTTACCCATATATAAAGCATGGCATTTACTGTAGTGACTCAGTTCAAGTGCTTCCCACAATAACTCTCAGGATTCCATACTCTCAGAATTTAAATTGAATACCTCCTGGTCCTCGTTTCTAAAGTTCACACTGCAGCCTGGCGGTAACATAACGTAGGGAGACGGGAAAAGACATTGCACATGTCACCTAGCCACCTGGGCCTGTCTAAGGTATGGCACTGTGTGCTTCAGCTCCCAGAACTGAAAATACCCAGTCCAGCAATGCCCTTTGTGAGGCTGTGTCACTGGAACGTGTATATGTGGTATAACACATATCCACCCCATCACTGCTAACCGGAGATCATACAAAGGTATCAATTAAGGTCAGAAAAGATATGCGGTCGGCTTGGCCGAGAATCTGGCAAGGCTCAGTGACTGCCCCCCCTTTTCTGCCCGGCGCAGTTCGGCTGCGCAGGCGGCAAGGTTTGTGCGCAGGGGAACACAATGGTTTGATACACCAATCGGAAGCAAACCGTAAAAGGACGTTTTTGGGAAATCTCAGCAAAGTCTGCCGACAGGTTCCATTCGACATCGTGTCAGGAGAGAGCGCTCCTCAGGGGTTAGAGACGGACACTTTCCACAGTGGCTTGTGGTACACCCAGCCATCACCCTGGAGACAGAACGCAAACATCACAGTGAGTGTCGGGCTTTGCCCTGACAGTCTTATGGAGCTGCTACGAGTGGGCGATAGTCTTTATCCTTGCACAGCTATGAACTTTTAAACCATTACATATCACCCATGCTAGCAGAACAAAGCATTTTAATCTAATGAAAAAATCTAATGTTTAAGATGTGCATTGGAATTTGATGGGACAAACTTTCTAAGAATACTCGAGCTTACCAAGGAAACCTTTTTTTTCGTCCTTTTTGTGCCATAACATCACAATCTTTGGTGCAGTTATGGTGAGCATTTTTCATAAGCCATTGTGATCATCTTAAACGGCACATTAAAAAAAAAAAAAAAAAAAAAAAAGCTTGGCCAGACCTTTTCTTCATGATATAAGAGGAAAGCACAGAACACTGTGTTTTCCCAGTTTTACTCTATTTGCACTAGGCAATACAGGAGACATCTGCAGACTGCATGGGCACCACGTCTCAGAGGCCTTTTAGTCTTGTCATGCGTTCACCTGGCTTTGGAAATGTCTGGTCTTCCACGGCGTCTCGGTCTGGAGGCGACGCCTTTCCTCCGCCCTCTGTCTTTCCTCCAGGAGTCGCTTGTGCTCTGTGGCCTTCTCCATGTCCTCCTGTCGCAGGGACTCCGTCACATGCTGCCATAGCCGCCTGAATAGAGTGGAGTCAAAGTGAAAATTCCCAAACCACATCACCTCGCCTCAACCACTGTCTGCAGCCGCTAAAATGGGATGCAACTGGTTGATTTCAATTTCTTACGTAACATTTGTTAATCTTTCATCGTGCAATGAAATAATTTGTGATTATATTAAATTAAAACAGATCTAATATAACAATATTCTCTAAGACCGCACACAGTACATAAAAAAAAAAAAAGTTCGGGCAGCAAAATTGTCATTAAATTGTCAAGAAATGGCAATAACTTTGATTCACTTTGCAGGCTTATAGAGGGCCATGTTCCACAGACTCACAGTGTGACCACGTCTTTTGACGCAATGGCAAACGTTTAACAAATGCCAACTTTAACGGCACTTCCGCAATTACCCAGCATCACCAAACCAAGTAATCCATCTTGAATTTTATAAAAAAGTCTCAATGCAACGCATGTATATACATTTTTGTACATATAATTTTAGAAAATAACTATTTATGTCTTTTGAACAGGTATAAAACCTTAACTATTACACCAAACTTTGTAGTCATGTCCTGTATGCATGTCACTACACCCTAATAAGAAGTGCCTATTGATCACAAGATGGCAAATTTCAAACATGTGATTACACAACCTGTGATTTGGTTGTCTGCCACAATCTGAGGTTGTGTGTCCCTGGCCCTGTGACGGACTAGTGTCCTAGGCTTTCCCTGCCTTCCCGTCTTAGCGTTTGATCTCAGACCCATCCTAAGGTCGCCTCACCTGGACTCATATGGCCCTTGCTGCTCGAGCGGTCGGACCCGTTTCCTGGTGATGGGGAGCTCAGCGACATCCACCACCCGGGTCTCCCCACTGCTGTAGCTGAACTCCAGGATGCCGTTCCACTCGCCCTGGACCCGGCACAGAACTGCGTTGGTGGGGTTGTGTTTCACCTCTGCGGTCACTCTGAGGACGAGGAAGGGCTCACATCATTTCTATACGTAGGCCATTACAGCACAAGGGAGCCCAACAACGCTCTTCTCACACAAGGCTTTGCTGGGTCTATATTTGGAGCTGCTCTTATTACTTCTGGCCAAAACACTAACGACATAGGTGTGACTAATTCTCTGCACTGGGAATAAGAAAGAGCCTGAGCTTGTGCTAACTCACACTGGTAATTCATTATGACATTTACTGAATGAAAAGCCAAAACCTTTATGCATTCTAGAACTTGATGACCATTTAGATTATATAATCTTCTGAATAAATATTTATATGTGACCATAGTTGAGCAAGCGTACACATCCAAGACCATTATTTTACCCTTATTTACACAAATCCACACGTTGGTAAGGTGAGCTGAGGAAAGCCAAAATGGGTCCACACCCATTTGCACTAAGGTTGCTAATGATGACAAAGGTCAGCCTTATACTCTTATAGCTCTTATACTGAGGTGGCTGAGAAAGACAATGGTTGGCCACTCCCACTCACTTGTGCAGCTTGCCCCCATAGAAAGGCTTAGTCTGGAAGGTGATGGCAGCTGAGTATCCCGTCTTGGCACAGTTGACGTTGACCTTTCCCCCAAGCTCCACCCATGGTACAGTGAGGATGGAGCGGGCGTAGGCACAGGGCAGAGTGAAGGTGTACTCCTCACTGTGCTCCAGCAGGTGTAGAGAGCCTGGGGGTCAACAACTCGGGCATATATCATAAATTAATTAATAAGTTAATGTGACTAAAACTTTTACTGAGACTGGGAGGCAATTAGCCCAAAACATTTGGTAGCCAGAACAAATATGATTCATATCAAACAGCATAGCAATTTCCCATTCAGGAAATTACTGATTATCCAGATTGGCACAATGTTTGACATCATTCACACACTCAGTAGACACAAAGTCAAAGGCAAGTGACCCCGATCCCATAAAGATTGGACCTGTCTAACTTGTTCTTGGTCAACAGCGTTAATTAAAAAAAATATTATCCAGTTCTCTATACTATGACCTAATATTCATGCTACCCTAACCTAGATTTGATTAAGCTATTAAGAGAGGGCTTTCCATACAGACAAGGAAGTGGATGCATTTTACACCTAGTGTCAAGTGGAGTTTAAAAAGCAAACAAAACCGTTTTGTCAACATTAGTTTTTTTCGAAATGTTATCCCTATGGTCGGAAGCCTTTTAGATGCAGGCCTACCTTCTCCGATCATGGAGACCCCGATGGACATGCCCATGAACTTGCTCTTGGTCCACACATGTGTGTTGACACACATGCGGCGCTCCTGACACTCGGCGTAGAAGCCCGAGACGGGTGGGTGGTGGGACACCTGCTCGGCCACAAAGCGCACCAAGTGGTGGCCCGAGTCCTGGGGGGTTGGGGCAGGGCGGGACCTGGGCACCTGCCAGGAGCAGTGGAAGGTCTCGCCGATGATGGGGTTGTAGGGCTTTTTGGCGATGGCGCCCTTGCGACCCTCGTGGAAGGAGGTGAGGTAATACTCAACGAAGCGCACCATGCGCTCCCCTGGGGTGGCGCCGTCAGTGATGGCCACAAAGAGGTCGGGGTGGGACATGAAGTCAGCGTACATCTCCAACAGGGAACGCTTCTCCAGGATGAAGGTGGGAAGGACCACCTACAGAGGAGCAAGTTGCCCATCATCTTCCAGTCTGCACAAAGACCTTCCTTTCTCAAACACAGCCTCGACAGCTAACTTGATGGTAGTTATTGGAAGTTTGCTCATGGCTTGAAAAAACGGCAGATGCTGGAACACCTAGTTGGATCTAAAAACTCGATAAATGTTTCCTGAGCGACAGAGAACCATTAAATTATGTTTAACGTTACAAACCCAATGATACAACAGAGTTCTACAAAGGGAAACACTGTCTACAAAAGCAGGTCATACCTTCTGGTCTTTGAATTTGACCTCATTCAGCTTTTCAGCAATACCCGTAATTTGAAATGAGGTCTCTAGTCAAGACGCACTCTTTTTGTGAACATTGAGAAAGCAAGTTCCCTTTAAGTATTTTCCAAACCAGCTAATGCATCTACAACAACCACCAGGAAAAATCCCAAGTGTGGCAGGAGTAGCCAGCTGAGTTCAACACCAAAATCAGTATTAGAAAGGATTTCTTTGTTTGGCTCACACTGGGTTCTCTCCCAGAGCAGGGATCCTACCCGGGTGAGGTCCATGCCCAGCTTGAGCTGAGACAGCAGGTGCAGAATGACGCTTCGCTCCTCCTCCAACGCCCCCAGGTCATCCTCCTGGTCCACGAAGGTATCCTCCAGCTCGTCCTCAGCATCAATCTCTGCATCCTGTGGAAGAGAAACGGCATCTTTCACTTCAGCTACTTTCCGAATTCCATCCAGGAAAATGTAAGGCATTTTACCACCAATGTTATGAAAATGTGGAAAGAACATTGTAGAACCTTAGCGCTCAAATCCCAGGAATGCTCTGAATAAATATTCAGCTGTATGTATAGGTAAAACTGAATTTTTAAAATTTTATTAGTTGCTAAAATAACGTAATATCAAAACATCTATTTGTTATCAGTTGCACCAAAAAAATATCAAGGAGATCAACTACAAACACCTTCATGGTACACAAGGTTGTTTGCTTTAAGTGGATGAACTTTAAACACTGCTCTTCAAACTCTATCATTATTTAAACTGAATCATCATCATTGTCACCATCATGTGACAATTCAACAAGTGCCCAAAGCATCAGTTTTTTTAACAGTTGTCTGTTCAAAAAACCTATTTGCCATTGTGAGATATGTCCAAGTTCAAACATGAGAAAATCAACTTTAGTCCCCTGCTTTTTACTTCTGTATTTAAATACTAATAACCTTGTCTACAGAAGAGGTACAGGAGTAAATGAAGCCTTTAGACAGAAAATTTGAGGTAATCACCAAACTTGCCAGCGGTTTTGAACATTTACAAGTTTGAGAAACTTTATTTTAAAAAGCTCAATCCTAAATTCAAAAAGCGATATCTCACCAGCCATCAAGTACACCTGCAAAGCCCTTGGGTATTTTGCTTATGGAACACCTCACTATAAATAGCCCAAAAAAAGCTGTATCATGCACCCTAGTGTTGCTCCCAAAGCAATCAAACTGATCTCCTGAGAGCGTGTGAGATAGAGACAGAGAGACAGAGAGGGTCTCCTACCCCAGCCAGGTGGCAGTGCTCCATGTCCACGTGCTCCAGGCTTCCCTCGTCCATCTTTCCGTCACGCCCCGTGAAGTCTCCCAGGGACCCGCCGTTCTTCAGGGTGTCAGGAGCCTTGGACCCCAGCCACTCGATGGTGGGCCCTGGAATGGAAAAAGCCTTGAATTTAGACCTACGCATTCTCTGTGTCCCACCTCTCTCGGGCAAGGGGCAAACGCTAGAGACCGTCCCAATAACGGGTGAAAAATGAGCGCTTTAGACTATGTCCGACACACAACTCTGGGGCTCCAGCGGCATTGCACTTGCCCCTCTGGAGACACCGCAGTTTACAGCCAGGATGCACCTCCAGGACAGCAGAAACAAAAAACTATCAAAAAACAACCAACCAATTATAGAAAAGAGACAGGGACAGTTGTGTTCCTCCCTCAAGACACTGCAACATTGCCTGATTGGTGGAAAATACCCAACACTGAGCATGATGAAATATGAACACTAAGTAACAAAATCCTGTAATACTGTCTCAACCAAGGGCAGTCAAAGCTGAACAGTGGCTCATTTTTTTTTTGATAACACAGCACCCAATAAATAACATGTAAATAAATAATATGTTTTAATATGAAATAATATACATTTCGGCATTGGTCTGAGAAACCAATTATTAATTGTGAGAGAAATAAATAATACCGTAATACATTTAAAACAATTTCCCACCAGGAATTTATAGGAAGGCTGAGCTATAACTGTGAGAGCTGTCCTTCAGTGAAGGCCTTTATAACATAATCTCCTGGCAACAGGCAGAATCAACAAACCACACCCATAAATGTCTCTAATGGCTTCTTCACCTTGGTAGAAGACCTTGACATTGGGTTTCTCCATCAATCATAACCACAAGCGCAGGAAGGGCAGACATTTTATATTTTAGTTCACCGTCTTGGGTGCGTCCACTCAACTCGTTTTCTAAATACATTTCTTTTTTTATAAAACTAACCTCTCACAGAGCACTACAACACACCGACTACCAATTAAACTGTTACAAAGCAACAATTACAAGTTACACCTGTCCTACCCTGAGCTGGTCACTTAATGCAGCACCTGAGAGCCCCACCCCCTACACCTCCAGCTCAGCTCCCCCCTCTCTAGTACAGAACACAGGATTTACTTTTATCAAAACCCTACTGGCAGACAGCAGCCGCGTTTCCACTGTCGTGCCTAAGTGGGGCTTTTCATCGTGTGCCTAGAAAAGGGCCATTAGCCTGAGCCTGAAGCACCATGCTAAAAGCCTTGTCCCTTAACAGCCAAGCCTAATGCCATTCACAGGCATGAGCCAACTTCACTCTTGAACATGCCAAGATCCATAGTCCCAACCAAAAGGCAATGAAAATCCATTTTCTCCTATAGATATTAGGAGGAAATACTTTTTTTCTCCAGAAGATCTCGAGGGTAAAGAACCGGAGGGGCATAACTGTATTAATTTGCACAAACACAAACATCTGATTAACTGTACATTTTGTTTAAACAAATACATTTTTATGCATTATAATATATAAATATAACAATACGCCAAAAAATATATATTTTAAAAAGTGAACCCTGAAAATAAGATATACCATCACACCGTTAATAGTATTACCATTAGCTTACAGACATTATCATGCTACTATTTACTTGTTAATCAACTTGTTAACTAAGTCATATTTATCAGAACGCTAAGGTAGTTGACGCAAGTAATATGACCAACTTTTACATGTGTACATCTTGCTATAAGTACCTACATCTCTTCTAAAAACAGACAGTAACAGAAAATAAATTGCTTTTAATTTAGCTATTTGTTTAGCTGCAACGTAAACTAATTGTGTAGTTCCTGGTGGTGTGCACATCAAGTCATATCCAGGCAGCTGGTTGAAAAGTTAAACAATTTGAACATACATATTAAGCCCCAATACTCCAAACGCCAAGGTAAGGAAGTCAGTTAAGAACAATCATAACTCTAAAGCCAGTCCACATTAGATTTGGCTAAATAAAATTTGTTTGAGGAACAACTCACTGCTTGTTTTAAGCCCCACTCTATAATTGGTAGAAATGCAATTGGCCTAGGCACACAGTGGGAACCAGTGCACCCTGATTCTTGCAACAAACATCAATGACAAGTTACTCAATTCTCCCACCCCCCAGAAGTCCAATTTTTAAACATGAAAAGGCTGAGAACCAGAGCAATGACGAAAGATCCATTCCCGCCTGGCTGGTGCTCACCTCCCAGGGCACCCCTCTGCCGGGCCACCTGCTGCAGCTGCAGGATGTGGAGGCAGTGATTCAGGCAGTTGATGGTGGCCATGGAGGTGGCCTTGAGCATAAGCAAGTCTTGGTCCAACGGGGAGAGCCCACCAGGGGCCGGGGGCAAGCCCTCAATGGTCTGGATCAGGTCATTGTGTTGCCCCTGGGCCTGATTCATCATCTGGGCACAAAGGGGAAGAGCGAGGGGGGGCATCACCACCCTAACTCTGCTCACATCGCTGGCTGAGAGTGCCCCCATTGCTCAATATATTCCAGAAGACTGGAAATCTGGAAATACAGCCAGGAATTCTTAGGGATCAGAAAATATCCGATTAGTTAGTCAGATCTTACTACTGTGAGTTTTCCTTTAGTAAGGTCCTCTAGAACCAATGGGCCCTACCCAAGCCACTTTAACGGATGGATGCATTATAAACAATATTTAAAAAAAAATAAAAAAAACTGTTGTGCATTTGCTACTTGACCAATTATGAAATGAGCCTGCACTTCTATTCATACCCATGCTTACACCCATGTACATACTAAAGTAATTTGCGACTAGTTGCTCAGGAAAATACCAGCTAGCACTGCCGTTAGCCCCCTACCTACCTCCCGGGCGTCCACTAGGTGGTCTGGCAGCAGGGACCCCCGGCTGGTGTAAAAAGAGGAGCCCTGGTTCAGCTGGGACATGTTATAGAAGGAGGCGTTCTGGCTGGTCCTGTGCTGGGACAGGGGTGAGCTACTGCTACCCTGAAAGGAGAAACATAGCTACATCAGAAGACGATTGCTCTGAACCCGTCCGCACGCAGACAAACACCCATGTTCACAAACAGACGCACTGCAAACAAAAGAACGGCAAACAAACACAGTTGTGCAGAAACGCATGCATGAACAAGGAGTCTCTTCTGACAGACAAAACTGAAGTCCAAGCTAAAATCAGCTCTAAATGATAGAGAAGGGTTCTTTGAGGCTGATCTATGGCAGAAACCTATTTAAGAAGCTGTTATTCTCTTACCATGTAGGAATCTCCGGTTTAATTAGTTTAAGAGGAAACAGAGTGGCATCTTTCATCTGAACTATATGTTATTTTCTGCATGTTATTTTATGCACCCTACACAGTCCTTGCCGTAGTTCACACATAACATTCCCTTAAATGAATCCGTCTGCAACTTAAATGAGACAATGGGTGACGCTAGTGAGGCTAGTTCCATAAGCCCATCGGTATCTTATAGCCATTTGGCCAGACTGCGTTTCCTGACTCTGGCTTTAAAACCTCTGTGTACGGATGCTGGTGGCCTCACCTTCCCCATGGCCTCTGTGTGGTGCTGTGTGCAGATCTGCAGTCGGCTCACCCAATGCTGTCGCTCTTTAGCATCGGTAGCTAAAGGAGTGATGGGGAGGTGGGGGGCACAGGAAAAGACATGGATCATCCAGAGAGAACAACAGAGGGGTCCCCGAGTGCTTATCGTAGCGTATGCCCACCCGTCACAGGGCTTTAAAAACGCATCCATCAATGTTTCCAACCTGGAGAGACAGCTGGGTGTGAGACCGATCTCTACATTTCTACCAATTATGTTTCGTAATACACTCCAGTGACAACTTAAAATAACAAATCAAATACAAGTCTCGTGATATAGGCCATAGATACTATGCAGACCCAAAGTGTTCAGATCTGCAACTTATAAGAGGCCTTGGTAAAGGGCAGCCATGGTGTGCAGGCAGGGCTGAGACGGGGGGGCCCGTCACCTCTCAGCTTGTACTGCTCCCCACTGATGGCGTTGACAGTGAAGGTGTGAGAGTCCTCGTCGCTCGGGGAGACGGCGGCGCCGGCCAGGGCCAGCGTCCCGCGGGGCTTCTGCGCCCGTGACTGCTCGTTCACAAAGTACTCCAGCAGGCCTGCCTCGTTGTTCAGTACGAAGAACCTGAAACAGAACCACGCAAGTGAGGCCCTGGACAGGAGCAGGCCCACACATGCACCACAGCCGTGCTATTACCAGGCCTTTAAGTCTCATGTGTGTTCACCTGCCTGGGCTGAGTCCACCAGAGTGACGGCCAATGAACGAGTGCGCTTGAGTTGAGTGCCCCTAGTGGTGTAAGCATATAAACACTGACAGGCTTAAAGGACTTAAGAAAAGGGGCCATCAACAGGAACCCCATGCCTCGTAGCTGACATTGCAGACTGTATGGTTCTGTAGGATCAGCAAAACAGATTCTGATTATTTCATCAAAACTTTCCATGTGTGAAAGCGGAATGAAAACTATAGTCCTGTGACCCAAGCAGGTTAGCCTGGGGTTAAAAGATCACACTGGGATATAAAAAAAAAAAAAACTGCTTTCCTCTCCCAAGCATCAATCTGATGCTGTGCAGGAGAAATTCTTGTCACATGGCAGTCTCTAGGATACTGATCAAGAGAAAGTGCTATTGAACGATGGAGATATGGTCTGTGCCTTCCACTCACCGATACTGCCATCCTGTCACCAGATTGGTGTATTTCATCAGATAACCATCAATGTTTTCCATGTGGTCACTGCATTGGAAGAAACCAAGATCCGTGCAAGTCAGCCCAAAGAAACACTGACTAAACTATATTCACTTTCCAATTATTCCTGCAGCTGGTTAAGAACCAGACTATTCTGTAAACTAGTATTACCAAATTAAAATGTATTATATCCTATAAGGATAATGGGCAGTGTATGTAACTGCCAATAATAATACATACTATGATTAAATCAGTTATAAAACTGTGTCTTAAAATATTAAATCAAGTCAAAATTTCACATGACAAATTATACAATTAAATATAACCTTACTCAAAGGTTTGTAAAACAGAATTCAAGGTATTTCTGTTCAGAATTCAAGGTATGTATCACATAGTCAAAGTACTAATATATATATATATATATATATACACACACACACACACTGACGCAATTCGTCGCGTTGAAGTGACAGTTACAGGTGTAACAAGGTTGTTAGGTACAGTAAGACCATTCATACCTGTACTGCCAGCTTTTCGAACTCCCCCTCGGTGGATAGGCATCTAGTCTCCCATCGCTGTCGGATATTCGTATGGCTGTAGTTTCCCCTTGCATCTTATTTTTTTGTGGGAGCATACAATTTCAATCGCAAACTAGTTAGCTTGTAAACGGATATGGGCCCGTGGGTGTTGCTACAGCAATCCCCCCACACATTTAAAATGTATTCAGTGTTAACCAGCGATAAACATTCAGCTCCGTTACGCTGAACACTACCGCCCGATGCTCCATGGCTCAATATAGAAAAAGATGTAATGGTTCTGAAATTCACTATTTACGGCCAGGTCTTCACTACACACAGCTTCTGCTGTACGAAGCAAGCAACAATTTCTAGCCACAAAAATGAACTTCCGGTAATGAAATCAACTGATCAATTCAAAATAAAAGTCACATATCAAAGACTGCAACAATTTGTTCTCCGAGTGAAATATAAATATATAATCTTTCATTCTTCTAGTGCTTCAAATATTACATTATTATCTATAAATGCATGTTTTTATTCAATGGTTTTTTGAAAATCTAAAATGACTCCAAATATACAACAAATATGAAATTCCTTAGAAAACTAATTATTTTAACTCAGTGATGGAGAGGCCCACTGAACAATATGCATCAGATTTGCCCTGTTACGACTGTTGCTGGGGTTCTGGCCCGGGAGTCCAGAATACTGTTGTTGGTACAGTATGATCATTTCTCCAAGAGTTACAATTACTTTAGGCATCTACGTGGCAATTTCAGTTTATTCTGTCCTTAACGTGAATATTATGTGGCAGTTAAGACACTGGTTATGATAAAATGCACTCACAGTTTTCACACCTGCTCTTCCCCTTCTCCCCTCAAACCAAGACATCACACAGTCTTTTTAAAGAACATTCCGGAAGTTCATTTTTCAACCCTACTTTCACCCCGACACCCATACAGAATTTAGTTACAGACGTTATAACAACATTGAAAGTACATGCATTTCTGAGACCTTGACTAATTAACTACGTAAGTATATAAATACTGGAATTCAGCATTCTGGGGATTTGGGAGAAAAGAGAGGGAAGAGCGATAGAGAAAGAAACAGATGACAAATATTGATTAGTTATTTCAATAAAAGAGTTAGGGTGGGTTTTAACCGCGAAGTTGAATGACAACTTTTCGGGTTTATTACATGTTGGAGTCGCCAAAAAGTGGTATTGTGGTTTACATTAAAGACAATTATAAATAGTATAATCATTTAAATACAAATCATTTGGATTTGTCAACCATTTCCAGGAAAGTGGTCTTATTTTGGTTTACGACATGAACCCTTAAATAAAACAAAATTAATGGAAAAAATATTTTAGAGAGAAGAATTATAGCTTCTATCTATGGTGATTATATATTACCAAAAATAAATACATAAATAAAAACGTAATTGTACAAAAATCCACTTTCACCTTCTTATTAAATACGATTTCGATTTGCGTTTAATACAAGGATCAATTATATTAATAAAGCGTATTAATGATTCAATATTTAACACATATATTTATGCGTACCACAGTATAAACGTTTATTTTCATTACGTACTTTTCAAAGGGACTGCGTTGTAAAATGGATTCTGCTTATACTTCGCAGAAGCGCTTTCCCAATCCTTTAGCATACTACTATTTTAAAAGAAAAAGATCGTATCCTGAAAATTCGTTACGTCTGCCGGAAGTGAAATTGTTGCTAGCTTACGTAACTCTGGTGATTAGCCGACAGGGCTTTTCTTCATATGCGAGTGTCCTCTAGTGGAAACCGAATGAAGTCCACGGTCCATCCTAATATTCTTTGAAATCACTTCAAATGTTGGTATATTTCGTGAGACTTACGTGACAGGTTTATCAAAGACCTGAAATGTTCTCGTTACTAAATAACATAGTTATAAGTTTGACCGACAAACGGAAAACGAAGTGTTTAAGTTTCCAATAGTCATAGTTTTAATGTCTTAACTAATTAACTCGGTTTTACATCTTGCACATTAGCTCAAACACTTTAACGTGCATAAGGCTAATATTTTTCAACAGATAAATTCACGTAATAATCTTAGGCGTTTAATGTGAACCTCTTTACATAATTTAATAAATTCCTCCATCACATACACTATATGGGCAAAAGTATTAGTCCACACCTCTTAATCATTGAATACAGGTGTTTCATTCAGTCCCATTGCCACAGGTGTATAAAATCGAGCACCTAGCCGTGCAGTCCGCCTTAACAAACATTTGTGAAAGAATGGTTCATTCTAAAGAGCTCACGGAATTCAAGCGTGGTACTGTAATAGGATGCCGCCGTTGCAACAAGTCAGTTTGTGAAATTTCTTCCTTCCTAGATATTCCACGATCAACTGTAAGTGGTATTATTGCAAAGTGGAAGCATTTAGGAACCACAGCAACTCAGCCACGAAGTGGCAGACCACGTAAAGTTACCGAGCGGGGTTGCCCGGCGCATAGTGTGTAAAAGTCGCCCATGCTCTGCTGACTCAATAACTGCAGAGTTCCAAACCTCCTCAGGCATTAACATCACCACAAAAACTGTGTGTCGGGCGCTTCATGGCATGGGTTTCCATGGTCGAGCTGCTGTATGCAAGCTTTTCATCACCAAGCACAATACCAAGCGTCGGATGGAGTGGTGTAAAGCAGGCAGCCACTGGACTCTGGAGCAGTGGAAACGTGTTCTGTGGAGTGACAAATCATGCTTGTCTATCTGGCAGTCTGATGGACGAGTCTGGCCTGACTGTATTGTGCCAACTGTAAAGTTTGGTGGAGGAGGGGTAATGCTATGGGGTTGTTTTTCTGGGGTTGGCCTAGGTCCCTTAGTTCCACTGAAGGGAAATATTAATGCCTCAGCTTACCAAGACAATTTGGTGTATATAAAATTCTGTGCTTCCAGCTTTGTGGAAATAGTTTGGGGAAGGCCCTTTTCTGTTCCAGCATGACTGTGCCCCAGTGCACAAATCAAGGTCCATAAAGGCATGGTTG
>JAOYSI010033009.1:0-20382 GCA_025775065.1 Hiodon alosoides
GAACCACATCTGGTGTTCGCTCGCTCGCTCGCTTGCGCTTGCGCACACACACACACACACACACACACACACACACAGTGTGCGTTTGCTCTCCCCACCTAAAAATAACTTGTTCCAATCTCGGACCTGTCACAATCAATATCGCAATTGTGCAATTGTCAGCACAGGTTATACGCCAAATAAGCAAAAGGAAAAGGGAGAAACAGCTTATAAAGAGAGCAGATGAAAACGTGCTTTGTGAGATGGGCCGAGCCTTCCCCCAAAAGATAACGAACAACGTTACAGACCTTTGCTTCCAAAATGCTGAGAGTTGTTTCAATTTGTTGTATCCTAAGTGATATTCCGGCCAGTTTCTGTGGGGAAGTTAAAGAATGGCAGTTTACAAACATACCTAAACAACCTACTCGTATGAACTTTTACGACATTTGCACTGAAAATTGGGAGTCACGGTACCTCTTCGCACACAGTTGAAAACCGATTTAGAAACCGGACAGTGTGCACAATGAACTGGTTAAGAAACGCAACTACTCGCTTCTGTTGGATAGCTGGGACCTACGGAATGAACAACAAATATTATGCTATATAAAATTACCGTAATTCATTTTTAGTTGGTCGATTTGTTCAACGTAACAATATTATGATACGCTGCTACTTTCATATATATATATACACACTTGTGTGCCAATTATTTTAATTTTTTCAAATGTGTCCGCAAAACGGAATGGAATGAGTATCGTTAGCTTTCCATCAACATAAACACGTCACTGCAAGTGGCTATATTTTGACACGGCAGAAAGCAAACACCCACCTTCGTCAGATCGATTCCAGACCCGACAATCGGTAGTCCGTCCTCGTCCATGGCTTATTTTCCCAGTTTTTGATTTCAGCTAGATCTGGGCGAAATCATAAACACTTTAAAATCCTTCTTTGCGGAAATAGTAACGCTGTTGTCAAGTGTATTTCACGTGATAAAATGTAACCCGGAAGCATTTGACAATTTTCTTAAAATTTCAATATTGATTAAAATACTACTAAGTAGATATACTGATTCCTAGCGCAAACGGCATGGAATTGATTATTTTTATGAACCACAAATGTGATCAGTAGCGGCTAAAACACATATGACATAACTTAATAAATCATAGCTTCTGGATACTTCGGATTAGTGGCCTTTAGCTATGGTCTAGATTTAGGTCAGCGCTAGCGTTGTTTCCCTTCAGTAGAATATCAATCGCTTAAGGGTTTGAGAAATTTTTTTTTAAAATTCAATACATTACATACAACAATTAAAAGCAATCTGCATTGACATAAATTGTCATAGCGGATTGCTAAATTGTTAAACATTAAACTTACAATAGTGGTTACAAAATTTAAAAATTTTTTAATAAATATATATATAAAGTAAAATCATATCGATAATTAATAGTTACTTTAGATAAATGTAAAACGCTAATTAAACACCCATTCCGAATCTACTGTGATAGCTCGAAATATACACTAGATGGTAGCAGAGTGCAGTTAATAAACTTAAGTGTATCGCCCACTCTCGTATTCGAATGGCTTGAAAACATGGCACGGTCTGATACAAGACAGATATCATTTGTCTTTTTTATTTTTATTTTATTTTTTTAATTGCTACTGGAAATTAACACACCTGCACAATCACAATTGAATACACACATGGAAAATGTTCAATGAACGCGAACAGAAATTTTCCAGTAAATCTGCTTATCATGTAACAGTGTAGAATCTGATCCCAGGTAGTTATTTAAAAAAAAAAACATCTTTGTTTACCTGTCAACATGGATGATGCTCATTAAATGTCGGGGGGAAAAAGCCTGAAATCCAAGCTCATCCCAACCCCTTTGTATCTGTGCACAAAAACCAAAACAAACCATGTCCGGAGAGACGAGGAAACAGGCAACATATTTAACCAACTGGACGTTGATTTATACACGGCACAACCTCTCGCCTGGACCTTTGTCTATGCATCTTATCCCACTGAGTGGGACATCCACATACCACTCCTCATGCTTCTGCTTCTAATGGTAGGCCTTACTGAATTGGGGGGGGGGGGATTCATCTATAAGTACATTTGCAGATCTCAAGATTCCTTAGTGGCTCAGTTAGTAAAAGGGTTTGCCTGAGTGCAGTCTGAGCAGGAGTTTGCACGGTTCAAATCCAGCTCATGTCATTTGCCGATTGAGTACAGGAGAGCAAAGTGGTGCCGCGAAATTCAGTTGAGTACTGCTGGGGTGGATTAAATCAGCTCTGTGGCTAATTTCTGTTTTCTTTTGGGTGCCTGAAAGCTGGCAATGACTCCCTTCCCATCCAGGGATCAGGCGCCTATTCTGGGTGGAGTAGGAAGCTCTTCCCCTGTGCTGGGTGAGATAGGCTACGGGCAGCAATGTCACTCCCTGGAGTTGAAGACAAGAGTGCGATTGGTTCCTTCAGCTAAGGTCTTTAGCTCAATGAGCCAATTGTTTATCTCGTCCGAGGTCGTGCCTTGTGTACTGGGACCTGGGTTTGATTCCCAGTCTTGATTCTGTGTGCCGAAACACGTAGGTTGCACAGGCCTCTGTGCTGGGAGAGATAGGAAGCTGTTCTTCTGGACATGGGTCCCTGGGCTGAGTAAAGTAGGATACTGTTTAGAAAGCCGTGTCCCTGGATGAACAGAAACGGAAGAACAGTGCAGGGATGGGGGGGTCCATACACACCAAAAAGCTCGCTGTAACAGTATGTTAACAATTATGTTACAAAATGGTTTTGTTTTTTCTCTCACACAGGGCCACCACCACACCATGCTATTCGGTGTGCCATTTTAAAGATGTATTCACAACCAGGGACAGGGACATCACCCTCCAGCTGTAGAAGCCATCCCAAGCAACCATCCGCACCATTCTGTACTCCTGCCAGCATGTCTGCTCTCAGCTTACATGCGTTTTGAGAAAACTGAGCGATTTCTCTGCGCTCGTCAATCAACTACAGACACTTCAGCTATCTTCGGCTTGGATTTGGCAATCTGTTCGTCCGATCTTTGCCTTTCGCTTAAATAATAAAGCCTAACTGGTACCACAGAATTTCCTCCCCATGTCACCAAAACAACCCGATTCCAGAATGTTTCCACAGCAACACAGAAGTATCAAAACAAGACCCCCTTTCTCGCTCTGCTCCCGGAGACATCTTTATTTCTTCCATATGAACAGCTTTTTGATGGAATGCTGGTCTCCTTGAAAAACACACATGCCCGCACTGACACCTATACAGACATTAAAGCACAGACACGCGGACACACACATGCACGGTAACACAACCCTGAGTGTGAGGTGTGTTGTTACCCGCAGGATCACCAAAAATCACAATCGCCTTTTCTTTAATAAAACAGCAGGGACAAAACAAAGCTGAAATCCAAAAACAGAGTAAAAAGGTTGTTAATACAAAACAGGTTCTCAAAAAGACTGAACGCTCTGGTTCAGCTCATGCAAGCTCCAAAACTTTGTAAGTGCTTTCCCCTCAGGTACCTGTTCCGACTGAACAAACAAGAAACATTTTATGCAGGGTCAGCCATTGCCTCCAGTGGTACCAATTACACAGCTGAGGACTATTGGCAGGCAGGCACTGTTGTCAGGATGGCAGGTCTTAAAGGGGCAGGACAAGGAATTCCTGCCCACTATTGTGCCGCCACCACACACTCAAACAAAAGAAAAAACACATAGACATGCAAGCAACATACACGCAGACTCACTCATACAGGCACACATGATATGCACACACCAGAGCCAAAATTGGGCTGCTGTCAAGAGGCAGAGAACATTGTGTGGCTTACAGTGTGTAAAACAACGGGCCTCTTGAAGGGCATTGGCATGCATTAGCAATACGAGAACAACAACTACCACTGCAAATGGGGGGAAAGTAAAATAAAAATGAATCGGGAATTCATAATGTATATAAAAATGCACCACACGCAATTGGATCATTTTAAACACAGTTGAAGCCAGAGCTGGCTATCAAAGAATGCGCTAATCATTGATAGGACTACCGTGCAGTGGTATACAAGAGAAGAAATGAGACGTGCTACTCCCATTCTCAATACAAAGTCAAATCAGGATTACCCACAATTACTCATTGTGGTAACTGGACCAAAGTTGTTTGGACTGAAAATTCAGCTGATCTCCCTGTAGACAATGTCCTCCTGTGAACTTCCTTGTCTGCTCCAGCTTTGCTTTTCAGCCCTCCTCTACAGCCCGCTGGTTTCAGGCCCCTGTCTGTCTAATGATCCAGTGCAGTCAAGACCCCACACTCTGATTCCTGTCTGCAGCCCTGCGCAGTCAAGACCTCCGACTCTGATTCCTGTCTGCAGCCCTGCGCATTCAAGACCTCCGACTCTGATTCCTGTCTGCAGCCCTGCGCAGTCAAGACCTCCGACTCTGATTCCTGTCTGCAGCCCTGCGCAGTCAAGACCTCTGACTCTGATTCCTGTCTGCAGCCCTGTGCAGTCAAGACCTTCGACTCTGATTCCTGTCTGCAGCCCTGTGCAGTCAAGACCTCCGACTCTTATTCTGGTCAGCGGCCCTGTGCAGTCAAGACCTCCGACTCCGATTCCTGTCTGTGGCCCCTGGTTTCCACGGCACACTGGCATGTCTGCAGGGTCAGACGAGGTGCAGGGGGGAGCTGAAGGGGAGGTGCTGTCAGCAGTGGCGGTCGTCCGAAAGGGAAAACAAGCCTCTTCCTGGTCAACGAGTTCAAGCAGTCGGGCGCCTCCCCTGAGAGGCGGTTGGCACGGCGACAGTGGCTCCGGCCGCACAGCGGAGGAAGAGAGAGAGGGAGTTCATCCTTCAGCTTTGCACAGAACCGCGCTGTTATTCTTGAGGAAACTCCCGTTGTTTATTTTATGCCTCAGAAGAAAAACACTCACACATTTAACAGGGGAAAACAGGTCATTAAACAAAGTAAATTATAGTTAGCCAGGACCAAAGGAACACAGCAGCAGAGACTTGCTTGGCCTGAAATGCTCACATCTCATACTAGGTCAGTTGAAGGTCCATGGAAGCAGTTTTGCCTTTCTTCATGGGTGCATTATGGTCCTGTAAACACACTGTCGGTTTATTGGAGAATCAGCCGTCTCTACCTTGGAATTATATTCAGGGGATAGACAGGACAGTGCGGGGCAGTGCAGGAGAGAGGGGTTTTCTTTATCCTAGCAGAACTTGGAACCTGCGTACAGAAACTCACTCAAACAATGGGTCCCCAGTGGCGGGGGGCTTTAACCCTGTGTTTCACACGGGGGAGGGGTTTGGCTTTAACCCTGTGTTTGGCATGTTTGGGGGGGTGTTATTGGGGTTGGTTTTAACACTGTGTTTCGCACGTGGGAGGGGGTTGGCTTTAACCCTGAGTTTCGCTGGGGAGTAGAGGACAGCGCTGCAGGGGGAAGCTTTATTATAGACCGGCCAAACGGTCCCTGACAGCAGTGAGGCCGGGCTGAGCTCCCAGGAGGGGCACTGACTCTGGCGGCGGCCCCATCATATCTCACTCAGTGTCCTGTGCCTCTGCAGTGCAGCAGCCTAGAGCCCACATGACAAGAGTCCGGCTTAATTTGGGCCAGTCTGAACCCACCCGTGACATCAGGCCTCAGCGCCTCCCGCCGCAAATCTTCCCTCCATCTGCTCAGTCATTTACAGTGCCTTTTTCTTCCTCTTGATCAAAACCCAGTAATCTCTTTGACTTCATTCTGTAAACATCGCTGTGCACGTGCCCCCACTGCACACGACCCCCCTCCCCAAATCACCTCAACTTTGGACGTGTGGCAGCTGCTTTCAGGAAACCTTTTCAGACTGAGGAACTACAAAAGAAGGTGAACAAATGCATTGATAACAGCCCTGGTGGACTCCTCCTTTGAGATCAAGGCTCTTCAAAGCTCTCGCCGGGACACAAGGCACTCCTTCCACCCGGGCGCGGAGTGCAAAATTGTAATAACAGACAACACATTTACAGCCGTGCAGGAACTGTTGGAGCCATTGTCTGCAAGAGACATGCAGAGGGAGTGGGAGCGAGAGAAGGAGAATGGGGGGGATTACATTCCCAGTCGATGATGCTGACGGGGCATTCGGTTCAGCTTTGCAGTAGGTGTCTCTGGAGGAAATGCCTCTCTACCTCATCTGGAAGGAAGGTGCCCTGTTGCTGAGGACACAGGAAAAGGCTCAGTTTCTTGACCAAGGGCAGTCTGCATGGGATCAGTCCTAGAGACTCAGGGCCCAGTTGTGGGCAATGGGCACAATATTCAGGGTCAATGCTGTGTGATTAGCCTTGACGCTCTAAGCTCAGTATTCTGGGGGCCAATGCTGAGTACTCTGAGCTCAGTACCCTGGGGTCAATACTGTGTGCTCTAGGCACAGTACCCTGGGGTCAATACTGTGTGCTCTAGGCACAGTACCCTGGGGTCAATACTGTGTGCTCCAAGCTGAGTGCCCTGGGGGCAATACTGTGTGCTCTAGGCTCAGTACCCTGGGGGCAATACTGTGTGCTCCAAGCTGAGTGTCCTGGGGGTCAATGCTGTGTGCTCTAGGCTCAGTACCCTGGGGGCAATACTGTGTGCTCCAAGCTGAGTGCCCTGGGGGCAATACTGTGTGCTCTAGGCTCAGTACCCTGGGGGCAATACTGTGTGCTCCAAGCTGAGTGCCCTGGGGTCAATACTGTGTGCTCCAAGCTGAGTACCCTGGGGGCAATACTGTGTGCTCCAAGCTGAGTGCCCTGGGGTCAATACTGTGTGCTCCAAGCTGAGTGCCCTGGGGGCAATACTGTGTGCTGTAGGAGTTTGGTTGCACTGATCAGACTGGTGGATCATCAGCAATGACTAAGCACTGAGTCATGCCCCCAGTGTGATGAGCACAGAATGATTGAAAGCACATTGAAAGCACATTCCCATTGAGAAAGATGTTTGTGACAGTTTAGCCACCCACAATTTACCTAATTTTAGCATTACCAAAGCATTACCATCCCCAGCAATCAGTTATGTGAACCGGTTGTATTTTTATTGTGGAAATATCTTGCCACTAAGTGGATGCATTTGTTGAACACAGTCAGATACAAGTTATGAGAAGTGCAATTTTCTGACAGCATTGTATATTTTAACCTAAACTGATTACATTTGGACCGGAAGTAAGTGTCCAGTATTTCTTCTTGTCTTCGGCTGCGGGAAAAAAGTTCGTATTCATATGTCATAGTTATATCATAGCAGCACCTTTCGTGGACTGGAAAGCGATTATTTTAAAGGGACGCAATGGTATTAGCGATGCCCTTGTTTGTTTGTGAAACAGGACAATGTCACGTCGCCTGTGTAGTGAAATTACGTTGCGTCACACAATACACGTGGTTTGTTTTATTAAGGCACACGTTAGCCAGCATAATGTTTGATTTATTGAACGACTCGGGGCTAGTTGAATTTTGACTTGTCAGCAGAACAGAAAAGTGTGTAAGGTTCTCGGCTCCGATTGAGTGCTGGGCGGAGATAAGGCGTATGTCTGAACAAAACACACGAAAGAGAGCAAAACCTGCCCCATGTCTTGCTCGCCTGGGTCAGACTGATCTGCTGCTCAACGCCAGTGCGCCTTGTCAGACTTACACCCAACAAACGCAAAGGATTCCTTAAGTTTTAGTTTAGCCGTAGTTCATGTTCTGACTTCCTGAACTGTCGGCTATCTTTTCTAATCGAACAAGCGATTTTGACTTTTACGTGCAAGACAATCCAATACGTAGCCTTAGGCAAATGTTTAAAGCAAACTAAACAGTACAATCGCATATTCTGAATATCGGCGAGCTCTACGGAGATGGTACGATACGTGAGACAATTTCGTATTCAGGCAACGTAATTTATCGACTCATTGGTATATTTTGAAAGTGCTGCACACTATCCAACCGTAAACTCTAACATATAAATAATTGCTTGGTGGATAGGAATATTCTGATCCCTTCCAGCTGCTGTCCCACGCGGCTCTGTTTTTCAGAGCTATTAGACGGAGAATAATATGCTATTCTTCGCCTAACAAGCTTTGTTAAACTGCGCGGGTGGCGAGGCAACTGTACTTTATGTTGAAAGGCTTTACGAGATCAAAATTCAATCCCGAGAAAAAAAAAAACCGTAATGACGTTATTTGAAAAAGTGCCCAAATTTCTTAATGAGTAACTTAGCAAGAGAAGGCAAATGCTGGTCCAGCTGTTTCCTGTTGAAAATGCCTGTGTAATATAGATAAATGTGAGGGATTTTCTCTATATCCGTCTCCTGTTCGCTAAATCTCACTTCACCGAAGCGAGCCTGCGCAATGGAACAAAGTCGAAACATTGAGATGTGACATTGCCAGCTCCCCATCCTCTTTCTCGCTGGATTTTTTTAATGACTTCAAACAAATTCATTTTTGCTGGTCTTTGCCGTGTGGAGACCCTTGGGGATGTTCGGCGGGCACCTCTTTCAGTGGCAACTGTGTGATGTCTTCAAGGTAACTTTACAGATTTCCGTTTACTTTGAATCGGCACCTTGTATTTCAAGCTATATTAAATTATGTTTTCGTTTAACCACAACTTTTACATTTCGTTATAAAGGGGTTTACATATAAAGGACACCGTTAGATCAGGGATTACATAAGTACATTTTTTGTGTTTTAGAATATACCGTTATTTTGATTAATTCAAATGAATTGTTTTTTCTTTGCATCAACAGCATTTGTCAGCTAGTTGCTTTACTGCATGTACAGCCAAGGAGCCCACTTGATTTGTGCAGTAATATGTGTAAATGCAATGACACATGCTAGCTACGTGAAGGTAGAAATCCGTTCAGATATACAATTGCACATAAGTATAAGCATGTGTTGACAGTTTTATACAGTTTCTGTTTTTCGGTTACGGTTTCAAGGTACGCGTTATATGTTTAGTAGTTGTCTGATTAGGCATCGCCAATGAGAATAACAATTCAAGTTAAATTAATTTACTCAAAATCGATTTATTTGGTCATTTGAAATAAATAAAAGAGACAAGAAATTACTGAGTGAATTGAAAACCATCGTGGAAGTCTGTGGCTACCGGAGCTTCCCTTTATAAAGACGCGTAGAGTGGTGGAAGAGTTCCAGTATTATGGAGCCGAACCCAGTTTACATTGTATTTTAATGTGTATATTTGGACCGCGAGCTTCCTTGAGCTCTCGCCACTTGGGGCTGACCATTCAGCTGTTCTCCCGTCTCTGACTAACATCTAAGACCACTTTCCGGCACCTAATGCTCCGGCGTTTTCAGTGCCCATTGACTTCATTGCATTGCGTCCGTTCGCAACTTTATTTAGGCTATATATTTAGTTATTCTGCGGGTATCCAGACTGACGTCAAAATAAACGTGGGGAACGTAAATCCGTGCAAATAACTTACTTGCATATGTGTGTATAGACTACGACGAAAGATGATTCGCACAATAAATGTGGAGATTTAGTTCATCGTTCGAAAGTCGCGCCCACGATTTCTCAATACCCGTCGTTTCCATTATCTAAACATTTCTTTGTCTTTGGAAGACAATCGCAGAATTCGCACCGGTCTCTTATATAGCGCACTTAAAATAAAGCGTCTACGTTTGGCAACATTAGTGCCAAACCCGTGTGGTTTTTGAACGCAGCTCTCGCGGTCACTACTCAGTTGATCTTCACCTGATGACGCGGGTCCTCGGCTGCGACCCTGCCAGGCAGCATGAATGTGCAAGTGTCTGCGCGCCTCTGTTATTTTTCTTTCCCAGTTTGTCAGTCTCTGTGTGTCTATATAAAAGCCTGCAGCTACCGTCCTTGTCTGGGTAGCCACCTGTTTGTCTGTGTAACTCCAGGATAACGGAGCATTTACCCAGGACAGGAAGGTCTACCGCATCTCTGATTGTAATGAGAAGCTTGAAAGGCTTTGAAGGACGCAAAGAACTACTGTTGATTATAACGAGGTGACGATGATGATGGCAATGATAGAAACGGTGTGATTTGGTGCGTGACGTGGTCTAGTTGGCCCTCCGCCGATTGGTCGCCTGGCAGGATGTGCTGATGTCCCTGTACGGTCTCTCTCCCCTTATTGGTCGCAGAGTAAGATGTGCTGTATCTCCTCCACCCATGCCCTCTCTCTGGTGCTGTGTGTGCTGGCCCTGACGCCGGCTGCGATGGCGGGGCCCGAGACGCTCTGCGGAGCTGAGCTGGTGGACACGCTGCAATTCGTGTGCGGAGACAGAGGCTTTTATTTCAGTAAGTGCACCTTTTATTTATTCATAAAGAGCTAATGCTTCTCTCCCCCAGCGCTAATGGGTTCTTCATGAATAAAAAAAAAAAAAAAAAACTTCCTTTACCTTTCCCCCCTTCTACATTTTTTGGAGTTCAGCCGGGGTTTACGAAAAGAAGTAGTGTCGGGATGTATAATCTGTAACCCTTTTGTGGTCTTTCTGCGGGGCGCTTTTATTGTTTATTGGAGTACGCAGTAGAGCGACAGGGCTCTTTCAGGAGAAACCTATGAGTTGTGAAGTTAGCGTTATATGGACTGCTGAGGGCTAGATTAAGTGTAGATTGATATTTAACAGCTATAAGTACATAACTTTCATGGCAAGTAGCTGTTCCGTCCTTGGGGATAGCACTTTAAGTGGAATCTGGAAGTGAGTGCAGAAGTGAGATTTTTTTCCAGCGGTGAAGAAAAGCTACCCAAAGAAAACTGCTTGCGAGGAATCCTGACAAGGCTAGCACTGCGTGTCCGGGGCTGCCGTGTCCGGTTCTGCCGCGACCGGGGCTACCGTGTCCGGTTCTGCTGTGCAGGTGCCGCAGTCACAGTTCCAAGTGGCCCGTCGTTACGGCAGCCCCGGGAGGTGCTGTTTCTGGAGCCAACATCCAGGCTACAGGCGCATATGGGTCTCAGGCGGCCATTCAAACAAAACAGCCGTCTGCTGCGGCGTGGCCGGCTCCGCTGCCCCCCTCTGGTCTAACTAGTTACTGCGTGGGACCCCAGGCCCAATGCTGGGCGCCTTGGCTTTCTGGGTCTCTTTCTGGGTCTCTACAAGTGAACTGAGCCTTACTTGCTGCAAACACGTGCGCGTGTATTTAGTCACTTCTGTGTGTTGACCTATCCGCCAGACAAGGCACTGTTTCACAGTTCATGAACTTTCCGACGATTAACTCGCTAACTGACGGCAGCCCCCGGCCTCACAGCGGAGTGGCATTTAGAGACATTACGTAAAATCTGATTAAGAAAGTTTTACTCAATCAAGCGTAAACGGATCATCTGATCGTCCGTATCTTCTTGTCCTCAAATGTATCTCTCAATTTGATAATCAAATTGCCTTAAATAACAACGTGTGCTTAAAAATGTACCACGTGCGTGTGTGTGCTGGTGCTATACTGGGTCAGCACAGCTCAGAAGAGCGCGGCTGCAGAGGAAGTCGCGCGGTGGAGTAGTGGTTAAGGTTCTGGGCGTGTTAACGTTCTGGGTGTGTGAACATTTCTCCTGTTGTACCCTTAACCTGAATTGCAGCAGTAAATACATAGCTGTTTAAATGTTTAAAACTGCAGTCCGGTGTGCTAACGACTAAATAATATTTTTTTTAAAAGGCACTAGCAGGAATGTCCATTTTAAATAGACCGAAGTGACAGCGCGTGACTGCAAACCTAAGACCCGCCACTGGTCAGCACTGCGATGGAAGCAGTGGGTTTCTCTGGACGGGGTACGGACTCTGCCTTTGGCTGCTGCTGGTTTTTCCCCCGAACCTCGGTTGCTGAGAAAAACCCTGTGGGTGCCTCGCCGCTTGGCAGGCAAGCGCGAACCGTGCAGAGTTTTATCGAGTGCAGCGCTGCATTCGATCAGCCCGGGCTGCGGCAGAGAGAGGCATTAATGGGACAACACAGGCCCGGCACCATCAGAGAGGAGGGCACGGAAGTGGGAGTGGCTAAAGGGCAGGGGGGAGGCGCTTCAATGGAAGGAGGGGCCAAAAACCACGTGGGGGCGTGTCATTGCAGTGGGAGAGCCTGAAATCTGGAGAGAGCAGGGTTTCTGGAGTCGGTGGACCCTTCCTGGAGTGGGTGAGCCTTTTGACAGAAAGGATTTGTGAGAGAGGGGAGGACAGCAGTGGGTGGCGGGTTAGGCTGGGTCAGAATGACGGGTAGCTTGCAGCGCTGTCCCCTGGAGATTAAAGGAAAGAACGGAAATCTGATTCTCAATATAGGTGAGACCAGGACAAGGTTCTGATGGCTCCTGTATCAGCTTATGTCCAGGACCAGATTCAGTTTCCACAGCTGGGGCCTGTGCTAGGGCCAGAGGAACCATTGCATCGCGGTCTTAATAATTAATTGCCAGGCTCGTTAAAATACTCCTGAAAGCGTTAAAGATTCAGAATATGCAGCCTGCGGTGATAAACCAGTTTTTCACTTTAAAGCATACGCCGCGGCTCGCGTCCTATGGTGCTGGTGGGGATGTTAAATAAATGAGTGACGGGAGAGTGTTTGCGGCGCGGGTGGGGTGGGGAGGGGGCGCGTGCATGACTATGATGACACGCTTGTATAAGACGGTGCCAAGGATGGGTTTCCTGGACGCCGGTCCTCGCGGTGCGCCTCGGCCCTTGGCAACGGCCGTCCACCTTGCTAACGTCACCGGGCGCGTAGCCGCAAAGTGGATTTCAAGACTTCGGATTTCATTACCTTGACAGAAACGTGAAATGCTACACTGCAGAAACAGCCTTTTATTGAAACAAAATGTGGTTTAAAAATACATTTTAAAATGCCCCAAACCGTAGTCAGTTTTTCCAATTATTAGCCTGACCCAGAAATCAAGCAAAGTCTTTTTTTAATGTTCGAGCAGCAGCTCATCCAGAGGCGAGGGGTGTGCAGCAGGAATTAGACTGTGGCTTCATCTGGAATGCACAGAGAATGTGACTGTGAAAGCACGGCCAATGGGACTGTGAAAGCACGGCCAATGGGACTGTATAGCACAGCCAATGGGACATTTTAGTCGACCAAATTGCAACCCCAGTTATACTAAACCCCTGTCCGTCCATACAGAACCCATTGTGTCGATACGGAAGGCCCGTGTCGCCCTCCAGAGCCCCAAAAGGGGGACTATTGTAGAGAGAATGGGTGCAGGGGTGAAAATCACCTGTATGCCAAAGACGTAAATTGCAGCGACTTGGCTTTCAGTTCCGTAGATCTGTTTTCTTTTCTAAAGGAAATTCAATGGGTTCCTCCAGAACAGAGCTGCAGACGACTTGCTGTAAACTGTTGCTTGGTGAGGAGGACGGGCAGTTGGGAGCCTGCAGCTCCTTAGCCTGGCCTGCGGTCCCTGGAGTGGCGCCTGGGCACACAAGCGTTACCTACGAAAGTGGAGTTTGCCCCCCAGGGCGGAGGGGGAAGGGAGAGGGAGAGAGGGAGGAGAGTTCCTGCAGAAGGCTGCACTGAGCCAGGAGCCGGAGATTTTGGACAGTGACGCTGAGATTTTCCGCTTAACATAACCTTAATGCACAAGCACACCCCCAACAGTGAGTCCCAGTGGGACACACCTCTCCAGTGACATGCCCCCACTTCATTCAGCTGGGAGGAGGGGGGAGTGGAAAATTTCAGCCGAGTCAAAACTAAAAGTAACTCCTACATTACTGTTAGCAGCTCCATTCCCTCCTGTGCAATAAAAGGCTGCGTCCAAAAAAACTGCAAACTGGCCGCATCGAATGTCAGGTGAATGAGTTCATTCTGCAGTAAAGCAAAGGCGCGTTTCTCTGTGGCTCTGTGGTGCTTCTTACCAACAATCGGCAACCGTTAAGGCGCTCGGTGTTGTCGCAGTGTTGTCTGCTGCCTTCCGTGGTCTGAGGATTGTGGGAACGGTTCCCCGAAATCCTAGGCTATGGCAGGGCACTCGCCAGCCGCCTAACCAGCTTGCCACGCCGGCTGTGGTTAAGGCCGAAGCCAAAAGCCCTTCAGCCGGCCTGAGTGGCCTGGGTGTCGACCGTCGCTAACGGAGTTAGCGGCCCGGTTTGCCTGATTGTACGGGTATAGGAGTATGAAGGAATCTTCTCTCTGACCAGCATGGCGGGTCAGGGAGTCCTGTCAGACCAATGGAAAAGGGAAGGCCAAAAGGAGCCGCCCCCCGATGTTAACCGTGCAACAAACGAAGGGCGAACCCGGGTCTGGTTTGGCTATAAACACTTTGAGGACCCAGGCCTATAGCAGCTTTCACAGTCCCTCTGAGCCCTAAACTCCCCGTCACTCTGCAGGCAGCAGGCTGCGGCGGTTCCTCGAACCTGCCGCTATCGCTATTTATGAACCGCGCCAGGCCTGTAAAAGTCATATCCTCGTTGTGGCAATCCGGAAGGAGAAGTCCACCCCCCCCCCCGCAATAAACCACGCCTACCACTCCCTCTCACGCATCTCCTTCAGCGAGAGACAGCGGCGCGAGAGGAGGGGACCTCCGCGGTGTCCTGAATCAGCGCGGCTTTGTCCTGGCTATGCAGTTCTCAGTTCCGGCCAATTCCTGTGCGCTCAGCGGCACTAGTGAGGTTTGTTTCCCCTCCAGCGAGGCTCATGCCGTCGTTGTCATAGCGTCTGTCCTGGGGACCTCTCCAGGGCCAACCCGAGGAGAAACCCGACTCCAGACGTACACCTGAATCGAGCAGAGGCGGAGACTAAAGACTTCTCCGCACGGCCTTTTCGGAGCTGGACATCGCACGCCGCTGGCTTCTTTGTATGGTTTTCAAGGGCTGACCTTTTGTTTACGGAGACCAGGGGGCCTAATCCTTCCAGAAGGCAGCCTCTTAAAACCTGCTCCAGGCCATTATTTTCTCCACTTCCAGCTGATGTGTGGCAGAGTTACAAGATGTTTTTTTAAAGAAAAACAGCGGATGTTAATTTGTTGGAGGTTGGGGGGATTTTATTTTTAGGCAAAGAGAATGAAAACATGAGAACAGTCCAGAAACCTACCCCCATCGTCAAAATCCATCTCGCCACGGCCGTCAGATTGCATAATTCACACCGGAGCGTAAACTTTCTCTCTCTCTCACACGAAAAGCTTTGTTCATGGGCCCCTACCCGGTGACCCGTTGCAGGTATCTATGGCTAGATTTTAAGGCTCGAGTTGATTTGCTAGGAAGTCGGATGGGAACGCAGGTGGAAACAGCTGAACCTATAAAAATAAAATAAAAACGTGGCAATGATCCCTTGTGGGTATTAGGCCTCGAGTTCCCAAGGGAACAAAGGGAGCCACTGAGCTAAGGTGTGAGCAACAAGGAAATGCGATGACGTAATGCGATGACGTAATGCCACACGGGAGCAGCAGAAGGGGCTGAGGGAGGGAGGGTGACTGTGGGGGGTGGTGGGTGATAACGGAAGGCAGGGAGGGAAAAGTAATGTAGGGAATATGATACGGGAGGGCGATGAAGGCAGCCTGGAAACGGAGAACTTCCAGAAAAGTAGCAGGCTCAGTGTGTTTGCTCTGCTGTGGGAAGGTCCAGCGTGCAAGCGTTTGACCCTGTTAAGGTCTGCACCTTAACGTGTGCAGACATGTGGGTGCTGTGAGGAGGTTGTGTGAACAGGGGCTGTGAAGGTTAGACCCAAGGCCTCGCCCTCTTACCTATGGCTCTGAAGTAAACCTCGTAAGTTAAACTTACATGGCAAACTGGCCTGTTGACTTGGTTTTTGCAGAAAACTTACTGGTTTTCCCAGCTGTTCTTTTATGATGCAATTTGAAGGCAACAGTTTGGTACTGCCCTCCTCTTATCCGATCTTGATGAGATGATTCCTACACCAGGGTGGTCTAGGCCAAGTGTAAAGCTAGGACTCGCCAATCTGACGGTGACCCCCTGAGCTTGGCGGCTCCAGTTTTTAATGACTGAATGCTAACACTGGGTGAAGTTAACTTGTTTAGAAGACATTTCACCCACTCCTGCGCTCTCATTAGATTGGCTTTTAGTCCTATGCTCACAGCCAACGCCCGCCGCCAATGGGGAATCCGGTCCGACAGCCCCCTACAACTCCCGACGTTTGCCCATGGCTTATGGGAAGAAAACGTTTGGATTCCAGGCACTCTTCGCGCGCAGCGCCCCAGATTAATTTTGACCTCTCTCTAACTGCTCTGTGAGAGAAGTGCCGTTACTCTTAGTGTCTTTCAGGCTCTCTCTCAGACCTGTTGCCACAACTCAGGGCTGGTCTTTGAAGCTCAATGTCGCACTGCTTGGCCTGCAGAATTCTCACTTTTCATTATCGTATATGGCAGAATCTTACCCCAGCTTGTGAGGCTGCCGGTCGTGGCTTTAAATCATTTGACCCACGCAACAAGGCTCGCTAAAGCGTTAGAAATTCTTCTTGTTGAACATCTCTACATCTAATGTACGAATACGGTATGTGTGACAGTGCTTCATTGCAATTCAAGTAAGCATCAGTCGGCCACTGGGGCAATCCCTATGTTGCTTTCATCACTGCCAGAATGAAAATACCCTGACAGCATTGAACAAACGTAAAAAAGCCTAACTGAGCTGGACCTAGAATGCAATTGCTAGTGTTATCGTGGCTTGCATGAAGCTATATATATATATATATATATATATATATATAAAAAACATTATATACCCTACTTGTGTGTGAATCATAGCGACATATATCTAAGCACAAATAGCAAGCTGATTTTCTTCCCCCTTTTATTGCTGGAAATTCATGGCAATCTGGATCATCTGATTAAAAATACAAACAAATCCTTTATTTTACTTTGAACCTGATGGCATTTGCTTGCTCGGGTTACGCTCATGATGACCGGACAAGCAAAACCCCCCCTAGTGTATAATACATCGTACCGCTGTTGGTTGTAGTTATAGATGTAGGCATAGATATTATCCCAGTTAAGCATGTATAGATGTGAAGTGTTTGATTTAGGAAACCGCATTTAAGACGAACGGACATATACCTGTATCCAGATTGAATTGGAAAAATGTAAGAGAATAGTTGGCCTTACAGACTTACAGGCAACTGTTTAGCTGATATGTGTGCGTAACGCAGGGCAAGAACAACCGAACCACCAGTGGTGATATCTCTCTCTCTCTCTCTCTCTCTCTCTCTCTCCTGCCTCCTTTCCTCTCTGAGAGCACACACGGTCCCTAGTGGACCAGAGAGCCAGAGTGTGTACAAGATGGTAGAAAACATCTTCTTGAACCCCTTACAGCGCCACGCCTCCGCTGTCTCTACCCCCCCGTCCGCGGCCCCCATACCCCTCGGTAGTTTGTGGAAACGCATCTGTTTCACAACGAGAGCACCTCTCCTCCCAGAGCAACACTGTCACAACAAGGCAAATAGAGTGCAGAACTTAATGCACTTTGTCAGCGCTGGCAGCCTACAGAGCCAAGAGCTATTAACTCTGAAAGAGAAAGGCATTTCCTCCTTGTAAATGCCATATTAAATTATTATTATTTCATTTGGTAACAGGGAAAAGCCTATTGGAGCTATATTGCACATTTTGAAAAGTGTCCTGGGCGAGTGGGGAATTGCAGGCGAAGAGTGAGGTGCTTTATAAGGACCACCGAGAGGGTGGGAGTGGGTGAGTGGGTAAGGGAGGGGAGGGAAGAGGGTCTCGCAGTGGGGTCGGTCAGAGCGGGTCGTCGAGACTGACACAGATGGCCTGGAGCTCTGACCAACCTCTGCCATCAGTGCCCATTATTACCCATCAGTACCCATTATTACCCATCCTTACCCACAATTACCCATTATCACCCATCCCCACCCGTAATTACCCCTAAGTACACATTAATACCTATTGCCATGCTCACAATATTTCTACAAAGCCTACCGCCTTCCGTCAGCCACACTCGCGACAACGCGGTCAGCTTCTCCGTAATCTGGCTCAGATCTCCAGGTCTCTCTGAGGCCTTCAGGGTACCATTCTCAGATCGTCCCCCGTTCTCAGATCCCGATGATAAAATTCAGTGTGAGCGGTTCAGCCTGGATGCACTGTTTGGGAGTTACCACGCCTGGTCTAAACGAGCGACCGCTTGTATGCGCTCTTCTGAGAGAGTGGGGGGGCGGGAGCTCGAACGAATCCCAGCTCGGACCGGACTGGACCGGACAGCTGCTGAAAGGCCGAACGTGTGGTTGGAGCACACGGAGAGGGAGGGGGCACGGAGGCGTAGGTGTCTTCTGTTTCTCTGCAGGCTGAGTCACAGGTATTGGGTGTGAAACAGCAGAACACGGTGTTTAGAACATTTGGGTGACTGCGACCTTGACTGTGACCACACCGTGCAACGTGAGGATGTTACAAGTGAAAAGATTGCATTAGCCGTGCCAAAGTTCTCCTCTACTCCCCGGGAGCAACAGCGGGAACCGTTCACCTGGAAAGGCAAGGATACCAAAGCTCTGTCTGTCTCCCACGAACAGGTAAACCGGGGGGCTACGGCCCAAGTTCACGGAGATCCCACAACCGCGGGATAGTGGATGAGTGCTGCTTCCAGAGCTGTGAGCTTCGGAGGCTGGAGATGTACTGTGCACCGGCCAAGTCCGGGAAAGCGGCCCGCTCCGTCCGAGCCCAGCGCCACACCGACATGCCAAAAACACAGAAGGTAAGCTCCGCCCCTCCCCCCCCACAGACATCACACGACCCAACCTTTTAAGCCTCTCACCGGGTCACCAGACCTTCCTAGCAGGCTGTAATCGCACTCGGTCACATGGCCGTCCTAGACTCTCAGGATCCATTTCCTGTCTGAGCCGGGCTCAAATTGACCACTCTCCCTACGGACCTCTCCGTCTCCATCTGCTGGATCGAAGACAGACCACGCCACGCGCACCAACTGCACATCAGAATCAAACGGTTACCACCGTCTGATACACAGGCGGCTGATCTCACCAAAAAGCTTTGGCGCTCTTCGTACCTTCACCACCCACAAGTTCCTTTTCGTAATGCCAGGGTCCCAACCGTGTGGCCGAACCGGTGTCCCTCTCTTTCCCCCACAGAAAAACTTATCCGGCAATAGCCAACCCTCCTGTAAGGTATGTGTGCCCCAGGCCAGAGTGATGCACTCTGCATGCGACTGAGCGCACTGGCATGCCAGGAAATACACTGCGCGTCTGCTACTCTGCATGCGATTAAAAACCGCCCGCAGAAGGACGGTGTGCGATTCCCTGTGTCTGGCGACTGCCGTGAGGGGCTGCTCGACGGGGGTCCACGTCTCTAGCACGGGTGGGTGGGGTTGGGGGGGGGGATTTAGGGCGATGCCGAGCGGCATGGTGCCAGGAAAGCGATCAGTAACGCGGGGCTGCAGAAAAGCCCCCCAGATGCGCTGTAATCACAAATCAAAGTAGGCGTGCACATTTCTCACTCATTTACGTCAACGTTTAAACACTATGGATGTGGTGCATAGTTGTGTTGCTCTAATAACCACATTTAGACACGTACATTATATTCTGACACTTCAAAAAAATATTTCTTCTTGAAAAAATTCAACTCTAAATCACCAATTGCAATAAAGTAAAGACACAATTTAGTGCAGTTTTCCCCTTTACCCTGTTCATAATCCTTGGAGATAAAGCAGTATACACGCTAACACACTGAACTCTTTCTGCAGTACCAGCAAACGTCTCCAGAACAGCACTAATGTTAAAATAGTAGTGTTGCTTTGTAATACACAACGGCTTTTAATTATCTCATTCCAGCCTTTTTGCTCCTTTACCACAAGTCATCGTCTTAAAGACTGGAGAATATTGAGATTTTCAGGCTCCCGTTTCATAGTTCAGAGTCCATTGACAAATGATCCACCCAGTTTGTTCATACAAATGTTACATCAATGCACGGAAACATTCCCTGTCGGTTTTGGAAACTTTTCGTCAGTGAAAATTTGCTTCGTATTCAACCAGCTCCATACACCGCCAAGCAGCGCCCATTAAAACAGCTCTGAGGATTTTGTTACTGATTAAGTGTTTTGAGAAGATGTTATAGATTTGTTTAGCCACACACAAAACTAATGACTATGACCAGGATTTGAGTGACAAAAGATGTTGATTTTGGGTAGGTTTGTATCATGCTATACATAGTTTCATTCACATTGCATCAGTCACATTTTAAAAAATACACATGGAATAAAAGGTCCTGTCCTAGAGGGCAGGGACAGGACAGACAGGGCACATACAGCCCAGACACCATAAACAAGGGCACATACAGCCTAGAGGGCACGGACAGGACAGACAGGGCACATACAGCCCAGACACCCTAAACAATGGGCACATACAGCCCGGTGTGCATGTCTCGACTGAGCTGGTTTCCTGCAGCACCAGCATTACGCATGTCTGTACTCACTGTACAAAAGCAGAGGCAGCACCAGCATTACGCATGTCTGTACTCACTGTACAAAAGCAGAGGCAGCACCAGCATTACGCATGTCTGTACTC
>JAOYSI010033020.1:0-30445 GCA_025775065.1 Hiodon alosoides
CACACACACACACACACACACACACACACACACACACACACACACACACACACACACACACACACACACACAGTGAAAAAGGTAAAAGGAGGTTATGAAAATCAAAATAGAATAAAAAGAATTACCAGACAGTAAAAAAAATACACACATGTATACGTACATAATTAAATAAAAAAGTGGATAGACGAGGGTTATCCATAAAGCCTTAATAACTGCGTTATAGCAATGGTAATTGTAGACGCAGTAGCAGCAGTAACAATAACAATAATCCGAACGAGAATATCAATAGAAAATCGAACCAATAAACACAATGAACCACTGAACAAGCCAATCTTTGAGTTGGGAAAGGGTTTGTAACAGTCCAATCCAGCGTAACCTCCAAATGCTTAGTATTTGTTATTTGTTGCACTTTCCCCAGTGAGATTCGCCATAGCAAATAAATAAATAAATTAATTAATAAATAAACGAATAAACAAATAAACAAATTGCTATGAAAGGCTGGTCAAGATAAATTGCAGGGGATGGAAGTGATGAATGGCTATAGCATTTGGCTGGTTCTGTGAGATCTCACTCCAGAAGAATCCATCCACAAATGAAAAGAGAGTAAATATATATTTTCGTTAGCCCCTCCTTCCCATCACCTCTGCCTGGGTTACCTTCTATCCTTCCTGTAGTGTTCCGTTTGTGTCCACGAGGTCTTTCATACCGGCAACTACACTTCACGCCCCCACCCACAGCAGTCATAGAGAGGTCTCCATGCTGTGCAAAGGGCTGCTGCGGCTGGTGGAGGTGGCTGATTTGGCATTGTCTGTCGGGGTAAGACAGACGCCGCTGTCGCCCGCATTGTTGTTGCGGTTGGGGGAGACAGGGAGGCTGTACTGCCGGTGAGGGCGAGGGGGCGGCTGCGACCGCTGCAGGGGCTGGGGTTGAGTTAGTGCCGGCGGTGGACACAGGACCAGGTGCAGGTGGTTGCCCTTGGACAGTTCCAGGTCCTCGTCAACGTCTGTGTCGTCGATCAGGGGGATATTGTGGATGAAGTCATTAATGAGAAACTCAGGGTGTGCCATGAAGTTGTGGATGGAGTTCCTGGAGTCCGGCTTCTCGATGCCATCGTACAGGGAGCTACGAAAGGCCTTCACCACTCGAATCTAAACAGGGGTGGAGGACGGATGAAGGAGAGCAAGAGTTAGAACAAGTTAGTGGCCCGTGGGGGAATACTGGGAGGCACCTTCTGGACTGACCTGCAAAAGGCATGGAGGGGGTCAAGATAAGGAGATATATATATTTATATATACATACATGCATAAAACGTTGTGATTACGTGTTAAATTTTTTTTGCAACCTGATCTTTTAAGCCTCTCATTGACAGAATAGTGCAAGAACAAAAGTACGTAAAAAAAATAAAACAAAAACACGAAAACAATACAGACACAAACACAACCATGAGTTTCCCACGAGACAGTTAAAGTGGATTGACGTAGAAACATTTTAAAAATGGCAAGGCCAACATATATGCAAACAGCAGCCAACACCAAAAAATGCTCTATATGTCTGTTTATTGAGCAGATGAACAAAGACAATGCTGGTATGTAGAGAGAGAAGGAAAAACATACAGACACACAGTGAACATTTTCAGCTAAACGAATAATGCAGGACAGACAGGAACACTGAAAAAGCTGGTGCCAGGCCACATGTGCGCGGTCACACCGAACAGGAGCACATCCATAGGTTTTTCCCTGCGAGGAGGGGGTTAAGCGGCCGAAACCTGCAGGCCAGCTGTGTGGAAACTAATGAAGCAGTGATGGTGACAAAGCCCCGCCCCCCGTCCCCCGAGACGGAAAGGAGAGCCAGTGAAAACGTGGTGGGTCAGGACTGCCCTGGAGCACAGCATGCACTGTCAGATTAAACAGATACAACAAGTGAGCGAGCATTTTCAACCAATGACAAGCTGTTTCAAATGCAATGTGTTAAACTTATACAGATTCTAATGGAGTGGTACAGGAATCTGTGTTTAGGGTTACTTCTCTTTTATTCACAGGGCAACTTGTAGTTATTTGCATTTTTAAAAAAGGGTCCTGTCGGAGCTGTTCAGTGAATAAGACTGAAAATGAATACTTTTTTTTCTTCTAAAACTGTCTTAGCCTCAAGGCCGCTGCAAAAGGAGGATATACCTCTTTAAAAAAAAGGAAGATACTTTAATGTAATTCTTAATGACTGACCCTATATCAGAAATGAATACGGATTTCTTCATGCTTTTATGGAAAACAGTATGTCCAAATCAATGCATGATTCTCATGCAAGCGAACAAAGCAGTACCACTTCAGGCAACATACATTTGGTTTCGTAAGCATTAAAAAGCCTCTAATTTTCCAGAAAGCATGGTCATAGTTTTCTGGTGACACTTTAAAAAAAAACCATTGTTCAATGCTAATTAAAGCTTATTCCGTCTATCAAAGGGTAAACATGGATGTCTTGACGATTCATCAAAATGCTAGCACTGTTTTGATAAGATGTCGTATGCTAGATATTAGCTTGAGATTCAAGGCAGATAAGCCCAACAGGGGAATGCATTTCTCCCAACAAAGTGAGTAAACTAGAACAGGCACTTATGACAGGCACTTATGTTAATAATAATTTACGTTTATGTAGTTTTTACCATTCATAGCATTGTTATGTGCCTTTACTACGCAAAGAAAATGGGCTACAATAGCGCTGTTCTTCCTCTGGTCAGATTCCTTAAAGAGCAACCAAAATGGCAACCATAGACCAGCGACTGACCTCGGCCAAAGAAGGTAGACACTATAACCACCACACCTTCCCATGCTCCCTTCTGCACCCAACAAAGAGACACGCACATGACTCGGAGGCACATTGTGGGAGGAACCTAAGACAGGAGGAAGCTGCTCAGCATGCAGCAATATCGAACTGTGAGAGAGAAGATTCCGGGAGCTAACGGGTGAAATCAGCTTTGATCATGTTTGGGGGGGGGGGGGGGGTGGGTGGGGCAAACAAAATGAATCTGTAAGTGAAAAAGCAAATCTTTCATCCCATAGCCTTGTTTTGTCGTAGCGGAAAAGCGGCATTGCGGCAAGCACAACATGCTGTGGAGATAAAAGTCATGCGTGAACATTTCCATTTCCACCGCTGCATAGCCTTCGCGGCCCGGCGCTAATCTGAGCATGCTGAACGTTAACCAGCCAGAACAGCCACGACTCCCTCCCCAACCCATTCCAAGTGTGAGGCAAAGGCCAAATAAAGGAGTCAAAACAATGACTGCAGGACATTAACAGACAAACAGGAAGGAACAGTCCAAGCAATCGCTTGTGTGCTGATTTGTTTTTCTATAGAGCCTGTTTGTCTCCTACAAGAAAATGACTAAGCAATTTCAACTCTTCTCAGTATTAATTAAAAAAAATATTATTTTTTCATGGAAACTGTAAACTTTCGAGTATATTGCCCACAAGCCAAAGAAAACTGAACAAACAAAAAAAAGCTTCTTGCAGAAGCTGAATGAAAAAGACGCAGTATTTCGAAAACGCTGTTCTTGAGTCGATCTTTCCGTACACTGCTTCCAAACACAAAGGTAGTAGCCAACTGGCATGTATTAAAGAGAGCAGAAAAAGGAGGTTTGGGTCGTAAGGGAAAGGAAGGGTTGCTGGGAAGTAAAAGTGCTGAGAACGGTTCCCCTTCTTCTAAGGCCTAAAGTATCACTGTAAAAAAGTAAAAACACGTCATCGTGTTTCCCCAGGGAAAAAGCTTTCGGCAAACTCTACTGGCTGTCAAGTTAGGTTGCACGTTTGCTGCAGTGCGATAGACGATTTCCCCTCACATCTGAGGATGATTATCAGTGATCTACGACATAGATAAACCTAAGCACCGCATCACATCATCCATAAAGCAATTAATTTCAAAGCCAACACCAATATTTTTGTGTTTATTGGGGAATCCAATTTCAGAACTTTTAAAGAGTTGTGGGTAACTTGCAATTAGTATAAATTCATGTGTCATCCACATACAAACCTATACGTACTCACTGGTGTTGCTAATATGCATTAAGATTCATTTCAATACAAAACTACATTTTCTAATTATAACAATTAAAAATAAGATTTTGTCCAAAAAATTGCTCTGTATTATAAAAAAAACGCTACAAGCTGCTGATTAGGGATTGTATATAACAGAAGGGGATTTCCTTCTCACAGTAGCTTTTCTTTCCATACTTTAAATAAAATAAATGGAAGCACAAAAATGCACAATGAATGGTAGGCTAGGGGGTAAAAGTGAAGCCTTTTGAAATTGAATAATTAGACATTTTGTTCATCACAATTTCGCATGTTCACCAGTTGTTAATATCATGCTCATGGGCACGACGGCATAAGTTTTAACTTCACAAATTGCTTTCCCACACTTATGTGAGGGTCAAGGGGTTTACACAAAACATTTAAAATTCTTAATGGCTATTATAAGCCAGGAATGTTGGCCACACTCACTCTGAAGCTATATGGAACTGATACAGTCCCAGTTAAAGATTTGAAATGTATAACAGTGAACCCTACAATATTGGATAAATACAACATGATTAATACATACAAGATTCAGAAATTGGTTAATTCTGTGCCATAAACAGCTTTTTGTTGCAGTAAAAAATTTACATTTTAAGATGCATCCGGAGGTTGAACCAAACCGCCAGGCATGCAAGTGGCAACGGCGGGATAAACACTTAGTTAAATTAACCTGAGAAAGATGTGTTAAGGCACCGCAGACAAAGTCTAAACAAAAGAGCAGACAAAAATGGGGGTGATAAAAAAAGTAGTATGACAAAAAACGGAAGGAAAGGAAAGGAAGAAAAATCAAACAAAAAAAAAACACGTGCCACAGTTCACAACACAGCCCCAGTTCCATAGTAGATGTTATCAGTCACTTATCTCTCCAGTCATTCAATTAACATTCCTGAAGCCCATGTTCACTGTTTCAATCACCTTCTGCTCCCATTGGCCCTGCGCCTTCCAACTTCATTTTCGGTTCCACATATAAGCCCATCGCTGACCCTCACTCATTGCGAAGTCTTTTCAGTTTCACTACAGCGTCTTTGATTTATCCTATCCTATCCTATCCTATCCTATCCTATCCTATCCTATCCCTCTGTTTGCCTGACCATTGCTTTTGTCCCTGACCATGTCTTTGCCCAATCTTGATTGTTCTGTTCTGCCGGTACTCGACCCACGCCTGTCTGACCTTCCCTCTCAGTACTGCAACGGGGTTCCCCTTTTCCTGTACCCCGTGGTGCTTTACAGAAGACTTCACCACTTCATGGACCCAGTGGTGCTGGCCGCCCTCGCCACCCCGGGGTCATGCCCGGGGAGCATGATCAGACGCTTCGGCGGAATGAGACCGCTCTGGGACTGCTTCGCAAGTGTCCGCCCAAACAGCCTACTCCGGTGACTGCTGTTCCTGGCTCCTGTAGCCCCTGTTCAGTCAGTCTGGTTACCTGTCTCTGGGAGATACGACGGCTCCCCTGACCACTGCAAGGGCTTTTTTTCACAGTGCCAGCTGTATTTTGCCTGTCTGCCCACTTCCTTCCCCACCAAGGCGGCTCAAACTGCTTTCATCATCACCCTCCTGCCTGCATTAAGGCTCCGCTGAGCTTCCGCTGTCTGGGAGCAACAGGGTGAGGTGACACGGTCCCTCAGCGCTTTCTTGTAGCACTTCCAGGAGGTCTTCCATCTCCCAGTGGGAGGGAGAGATGCCGGGGAACAGCTTCTTGTGCTGCGCCAGGGTTCCTCGTCTGCTGCGGATTATGCCCTCCAGTTCCGGACTCTGGCAGCTCTCAGCGGCTGGGGAGATCAGGCTCTGCTCACTGTGTTCCGCCGAGGACTGGACCAGAACCTGCAAGCTGAGCTCACATGTCGAGACGAGACACTCATCCAGCTGGCGGTCAGGTTGGACAATCTGATAAAGACGAGGGTAACCCAGTCCACTCCTGTGTCTCAGTCCTTCACCCAGTCCTGTGTGTGAGAAGCCGTCTATGCCACTGGGCAGTACAAGCCTGTCCCCTGATGAGAGACAACGGAGAGTTCAGCAGCACCTTTGCTTCTATTGCGATCAGTCTGGGCACTTCCGGGTCGCATGCTCAATGCGTCCTGGCCCTTTCGTCACGCCTCAAGTCGAGCACCACCCTGTGCCCGCTTGTCACTCCAGCTCAGTGCCAAGTTCGTGTTCGGCTCCAGATCGGCAAGAAACATGTCTTTGTTTATGCATTGCTGGACTCCGGTTCTGCGGGTAATTTCATTAATAGGGCGATGGCCATGAAACACTGCATCCCGTGTTCAAGCTATCACCAATCAGGCCATTGGTTCCGGTCCGGTGTCCCAAATGACGAGTCCCATCTCCATGTCCATCGGTCTGCTTCGTTCAGAACAGTTGCCTTTTCTTGTCATTGACTCGCCTGGTGTGGACGTCATCTTTGGTCTGCCGTAGCTCGCTCACCACAACCCGTCATCTCCTGGTACGATGGGGACATCATTTCCTGGGGGAAGAGTTGTTTCTCCCGATGCCTGTCTCACCCCTGCCGGGCGACAGACATAGAGAGTCCCCTTCTCTCTGCTCCGACATGGATCCCTCCTGAATACACAGACCTGGAACCTGTTTTCAGTAAAAACCCAAGCTTCATGTTTGCCACCGCAACGGTCGGGGGACTGTGCATAGACCTTCTCTCCGGCACCTCTCCTCCCAGAGGGTGCATTTACCCTCTCTCTCTTCCGGAGACCCAGGCCATGGAGGAGTACATCAGGGGCTCTGGACCTGGGAATCATTCGTCCGTCCACGTCACTTGCTGCCACGTTACTTGCTGCCACTTATTCGTCTCAAAGAAGGACGGAGGTCTTTGGCCCTGCATTGACTACAGGGGACTGCAGTGGCAGTGAAGTACCTGTCCCTGCTGCCCTTAGTACCCACCACTCTGGAACAATTGCGAGGAACCCACTACTTCACAAAACTGGATCTGCACAGGCGCCTATAACCTCATCCAGATTAGAGAGAGGGATGAATGGAAGAATTAGGCCAGTGGGCCTAACCTATGTTCCCTCAGCAGTGTGCCCGCAATTGCTGCGCTGGATCCACGCCACTCTTGCCTCTGGTCACCCTGGTGTCAGCCGCACTGTCGCCTTGGTTCAGGGAAAATTCTGGTGGCCTGGTTTAGTGTGTGACATCACCAGGTTTGTTGGTGCCTGCTCCACCTGAGCACAGTCCAAAGCCTCGAGACATCTCCCTGCAGGTCTGCTCGAGTCGCTTCCTGTCCCTCACCGTCCCTGGTCCCACATTGCTGTGGATTTCGTCACCGATCTCCCTAAATCCCAGGGCTACGCCACTATCCTGGTGGCTGTCGACCGGTTTTCCAAGGGCTCATCCCCCTGAGGGAACTCCCTACTGCACTAAAGACAGCGGAGCTGCTGTTCAGTCACGTCTTCCGCATCTACGGTTTGCATGAGGACATCATCTCTGACCGGGGCCCACAGTTCACCTCCCGTGAATGTCAGTCTCACCTCTGGGTGTCACCCCATTTGAATGGACAGACCGCGCATTTTAACCAGGATATTGGTCGGTTTCTGTTTCCTATCGCAGCTCATCCCAGACGGACTGGAGTCGCTATCTACCCTGGGCCGAGAATGCGCAAAACTCCCTAACCAGCTCTTCCTCCGGTCTGACTCCCTTTCAGTGTACACTCCACACACCAGCCTGCCCTGTTCCAGTGGGATGAAGCCTCCACAGATGTCCAGGCGCTGGATTCGCCGCAGCGCTGCAGTCTGGCAAGCAGTGCACACTCGGCTACAATACGCAATTCTTCAGCCTGCGATACGACAATGCGATTCGTCGGCAGAAGACCGCTGCAGACCGTCATCGCTGTCCTGCGCCTCAATAACTGCCTGGACAGAAGGTTTGGCTGTCCACCCGGGACATAAAGTTAAAGCTTCCTTCTAGGAAACTCAGCCCCTGGTTCATCGGTCCATTCCGGATTGTGCGCCAGGTCAATCTGGTCACCTACCCTCTGCAGTTGCCACCCCCACTTTCCACATCTCCATTTGGAAACCCGTCTGCCTTTCGTTGCTCCGCCTGTCGTTGCTCCGGCTCCGCCTGTCACTCCTCCGCCTGCGTACACGGTGCGCACTCTGCTCCGCTCCCGTCACCTCCGGAGGTGCCTGGTGGACCAGGATGGATATGGTCCAGAGGAGCGATCCTTGATTCATCCTCTGATACTTGATCCTTCTCTCATCTCTGATTTTCACCTGGCCCATCCCTCGGCCCCGTGGCCGTCCTCGCCGTGTCTGGTTTGGTTCGGCTTTGGCCGATCGTGGAGGCGGGCGTATTGTCACAGTTCACAACACAGCCCCAGTTCTGCAGTAGATGTTATCAGTCACTTATCTCTCCAATCATTCAATTAACATTCCTGAAGCCCATGTGCACTGTTTCACTCACCTTCTGCTCCCATTGGCCCTGCTTCTTCCAACTTGGTTTTCTGTTCCACACTAACCCTCACTCATTGTGAAGTCTTTTCAGTTTCACTACAGCGTCTTTGATTATTCATTCCTATCCTATCCTGTCCTGTCCTGCCTTGTTTCCTTTCCTTGCCTTGCCTTGCCTTGCTTCGCCTAACCCGACAATGACTTTGTCTTTTCCTCTCAACTCCTTGCCAGATCGCCTGAGCATTGCTTTTGTCCCTGACCACGTCTTTGCCCAATCTTGCCACGTCTTTGACCTTCCCTCTCAGTACTGCAACTGGGTTCCCCTGTTCCTGTATCCCGTGGTGCATTACAACACGTCCATGGAAAACGTCCGAAAAATGTCTGAATCTGTAAAAGAAAGTATGGTCGTGCCACTGAATTCTGGACCAGAGGGTCATTAGTTCCAATCCCTAGTAACACTGTTGTGGCTTTCCTCAGCAATCCAGATGTATGTATGTATGTATGTGCACACTGAAAAAAGATCAAATTAAAAATGCTATGTAGTAAGTATCAGTATTACTATTCTATTATTTATAATTAACACAACCGAAAAGCAGATGTCCATTCTATCAACAGCCTAAAAATAGACACTGCTTTTAAGGTTTCATTAACTAATTAATTTATTTTAGCAATCTCTTACAGACAAAAATTACTATGAACAGAAAAAAAGTTAAACCCATATATGACTTTTCTCCTGGAGATTTTTCAATGTTATATCCTTATAAATCTTTAACAACCTAATAAAAATACACCTGATCCAGATGCACATTTTTAAATATCAATCTCTGCACAGTGTCTGGCTTAAGCAGATTTATGATTGCAAAGGTGATCATTTGCTAAATATGTCTTTGTTCCAGACTAGCGGAAACTCATTCCATAGGATATAAGGATATGAACCCATTCTAAAATATCTGAATGAAAATGTCAAATGAGTCCACTACTGGTTATTTTATATAACAGCTGGGAACAGTAACTGTCTCTGAAAGGTTTTCTTTCATTGGCAGACAGAGCTCACAAAACCCTGAAGGGTTGACCCCGGGGGTCCTAAGAAGAGAAAGAGAGTAAAAGAACAAAAACATATGGAGGCGAAGCAGGCCCCGAGGGTCCTAGAGAGGGAAGAACACTGTGTATGTGCAGGAAAGGCAGCCAGACATAAAATGAGCCTGCTGGGATACGAGCACTGTAACACTGGCACACTAAAACACACCCTCCACACTGAGATCTGGAGAGAGGAGGAAGAAGAAATAAATAACAAAAACAACTGCAGTTTCAAAAGCGTCACAAGCACCAAGTGGCATATACTCGAAGGTTTACAGCTGCCCAGGTCAGGCAGTTTAAAGCCATCAGACACGCATACACAGCAAGAAGGCGTTTCAGCTAATCCTGGCTCTGTCCTTCATCGTGTTTGTTTGTTTTCCGCCGACAGGGAAAGTAAAAAAAATGGTAACAAAAAGTTCCACCGTAATCTCTTGATCCTTTGACTTAATTATGCCAAAGAGACCACTAAGGTAGTACCAGGTTGCTTCATTTCTTGTTAGCGTCGTAGGGCATATGTACATTTCTGATAGATTCGACAGAAAATTTCAGAGAAAATAACTGAGACAAAGGCATGGATTGTTGCGGGTCAGAAAAAACTATAAAAACACTCAATTTACTAAAATGAATTAAAATGAAGAGACACGTCAACAGACAAATAATTTTTTATCAAGCCCTGCATTTGCTGAGTAAATGGAACATTCTTCCACAAAAAGAGGCAAATTAATGACACTGACCCAAATGTGCACTCCTTCAGAGAGCAGTGTGGCAGCTTCTCAACACACAGAAAGTGTGCGGTTCTAAAACAGCTTCACTTTAAAGCAAATTATCTGGCACCCAGAGGAACACGAGACTGATCCTGCCAATGGGAATGGACCAAACCCATAGCTCATTTTAGCATAAACAAGCTGAGCATTTGATTACAGGACTGTCACTAATCCAACAAGAGAGGAACGGTGGACTGGAGAGAGCTGGGCTTGTCAGCTCCCACACAGGCAAACACAAAAAAACGAAACTGAGAAGCACTGACAGCATGAGATGGGACCAAACGGTGGGGCGTTGAGGAAACAGACAGATTGTGAGGCGGTGAAGAGAAAGAAGTCAAACCCAGACAAAAATCAACCACCTCACAGACATACCACAAAAACAGCAAGCTGACACGGCCGCGCAGACCATAAATCGCACGAACAGGTGGGGAAAAAAACACAAAAAGAGAACAGCACTTGCTGTGTCTGTTTAGTCGTACCCTACTCCCAATATCTGTTTAGTGGTACCCTACCCCCAATGTCAGTTTAGCAGTCCCCCCCCCCAAAACAAGGCAACCTCCCGCCACCACGACCCTTCTGCTACCATAGAGCATCATGCATGGATGTCAGTACGCTGTGCTTGCTGTTCACATGTCCTACATTTCGTGAGTGTTGTGATGTACAGTTTAAAGGAAAGCAGTAACTCACTCCCAGGTGGCCCGGTTGCATTGGCAGTGGAGAGAACTACGTGAGTGGGGGTAGAAATATTGGTTACGTCATGGAGCTGGCTGAGAACCGAGGAGCGGCGACGCACAGCGCCCTGAAACGAACCGCTTCTCTTGAAGGTACTCACTACCTCCATCTGTGGGAGAGAGAGAGAAGGACATTACAGAAACAGTTGCAATGGCTCAATAAAACAAGAGGAGAGGGAGAAGGAGGAAGGTGGGGGGGGAGGCAAGGGAAGGCTCTGAAATGGGACAGGTGAGGGAAGGGAGGTATTATTGTAAATAGAAAAAAAATTTGGGCCAGTGGGGTTTTAAGAAGCAGCAAATTAAGCATAAGAGAATATAAATCCTTTCTTGCCACTGGAGAACCCAGGTTTAATTCCAGCTAGGGCCAAAACTTTTACGCGTTCGTTCCTAACTGCAGGAGATTCCTGTGTTTAACTTTAAAGCGCAACTCATTATTAGTTGTACCCATGGCGCTAACCTCGGCGCTTCACTAAAAAAAGATCCATCAGCAATCTCAAGCCGACATTAATTATTCAGCATTACAGCAGACGACCACAGAGAGCTGTAAGTAGCCGTGTGATTAACGCTGTGAAATTCCTGATTGTGCACCCTAGACTGAAGTGTATTACCTGAAGTGCTAAAAGCCAAAACAACCACAGAGAAAATTAATTCAACAACCGGGACTGGAACGATTGTCACCTAGCTTATGGGCTCTAACCTCAGTTTATTTTCCCAGTAAAAATCCATGCAAATGGTTTTAGTTAATGGCGTTGCAAATTGAATCATTTTGCAAAATTAGTACTGCATTTATTTAAGGAGTTCTTCCAAATTGTTTCATAGACGCAATTTATAATTTTAAAATTATGTTAGATGAGTGTCTACTAAGTAATTGGTAGCACAAATCCAAATTCCGCTGTTATAAGTAGTGCATATTTTTCCACTACGTGCAGATGCTCCTATACCAAATTATCTAGTTGAGGAATGCAATGCTTCCATCAGCAGCCCCCGTCATCACGCAAAACAAGTGTTTTCTTCCCTGGTTCTGGGTCTAGAGATGTGTGCCTGATGCTGGCCGACAATGCAGGACCACCAAGTGATGGCGCAGTAAAGCATCATGAGCTGTGTTCCTAAGCCCCTGTGTTCCTAAGAGACTGCGTTCCTAAGAGACTGCGTTCCTAAGAGACTGTGTTGCTGCTGAAACCATGGCTAAATGGTTAAGGGTATTAAAAACAGCTTATTCTGAACACACTTTGGGGAAAAAATTGACATTATTAGCATAACGTCCACTAAAACCCACTGTCAGTACTACTGCAGCTACTACTAATGCAGGGACAACAATGTATAATAAGGACTAACAATTAATGATAGGCACCAATTTGTAGTCTGATTTGATTCAGAATTTGTAAACACTTCTGAACACAATACCAATCGTTTTGAGAGAAAACAAGATAAAAAATAAACTTAACATTAAAAAGTGCAACACGTAATAACACGTAACATGATATCCGGCAGATATATAATGCTTAAATCATATTTGGAAAGCTGAACGGCCTTTTCGCTTTACATCCCATTGTGCACATCCTAAATCACCCTGTAGCCGTACACATCTGATCCTGGACCAGTCCAGAGGCCTCAGCCTGAGTAGGCTGACTGCCCCATTTAGTAAGGCTGCTGGCCTCATCCTAAGGCAATACAGAGAGAACCAGAGTGGAACATTCCACTCAAGAACAATTCTCAGGTTTCTCAATTCTCACTTCAGGTGTTTGTGAAGATGACTATTTCACAGAATTGTCTCTCAAAGCACTTGCATTTTGCACCAAATGCTGTAGAAAAGTGAGTTTGATGTCTAAAATTGATGTTTGGCATCTGCCTCTTGGTAATGCAGAAGGCTCAAGACAACAAAACAGAAATTGACTTTCTAGCTGAACACACAGCATTCGGGCAAGGACAGACAGGGCATTTTAAATGACTTTGAGTCATTAGGAGTCCATCAACTTCTTATTTCTCTAGTGAAAAACAAGGCTTTATTAGGAATATTCACAAGTAATTTCCATTAAGGCAGTTTGAAAAGGACTGTTAATCTTCTGCCCTTTATCTTCTGAGTTCAATAAACCTCTTCATCATGTCTAGTAACACACACACACACACAGTAAGTTATTGGCTTATTTAGCTTCTCTTTATTGTTCCATTGTAAATGGAAGTTAAACAAAAATAACAATGTGAGAGCATGTGTGTGTTTCCTAACATCCGTCAATTGTGGGCCTTATTTAGAATCACAAAAAAAAAGTTTCAAATAAAAATGTTTTTAAAAGAAAACCAAAACATGTTTTTAAAAACACTGAACATTCCTTTCGGAATTAAATGATGTCTCAAATGCGATGATAAGGATCTGTCTTTCGTTGCCCTTGAGGATTTGTATTAATTGTAGGATAAAAGGATTGTATTAATATGAGATTTCTCTAAAGCAAATTATGAGGAGCTCTAATTAATTCATCTCATAGAGTGAAATCGCAAGCTTCCTTGGTGGCTCAGCTGGTAAAAGTGCTTGCCTGAGAGTGAGAGCAGACTGAGCTCTATGACCTGGATTTCTGGCAAATGCGACTGGGAGTTAAAGCAGTGGCGCACAAGGTGGTGGAAAATTGAGTGACTCCCAGGCCAGCAAGGCTGGGTGGAAATCATCAGGGCTTCGCTCAGTTACCACTAACCATTGTCTCCTGTCAGTTAAAATACAACAATAGGAAGAAAAAACTACTATAATTCAAAATATAAAATCATAGACGTCTCTTTGCAAGCTATCTATAGTCCTTTCCTGTTGCAATTTTAAATCTAGAGTATGTTGGTTACATAACTTTTTCCACTACAATTGTCTTCTAGGGGTCTAATTTAAGTTGAATATATTATTTTGGTACATGTCCTTATACTGGAAAACCTCCCTTAACATATCCCAAAGGCACCTGACTCAATTTAACCATTGGCCCATCTATTTCACTTCCCATTGAACAAAAGCATGTAAATGGGGGAAGACATTTTCATGCAGTGGAGGGCGATAGCAGAAGTCAATGCCATACAATGGCATACAATGGCATACAATGCCATACAATGCCATACAATGTCATACAATGGCATACTCTTTTCCAGTAAGTGAAACATTAGTTAGTCTCCATCTTACATATTGGGAAAAAAGAATCCTGCCAATCTTTACTATGAAAAACATATCTAAGTGAGGTGTTCTTTCAGACAAGGACACTTACAAGTACAAGTACAAACAAAGAAATCAAATGCGTTGTATTAGGCCGAAAGGAGAATGGAACTGCATTAGACAGGCTGGTTTGAAAATCAGTTAATGTCAAAGACTCTCCCCATAATGGGAACATGCTGCACTATCTCAACAAGGCAACGAAGCCCAATAGGTTAGCGTGGACAAGAGAGAAAGAGAAACGTGTTATGTAATGTTTAATCTGTTAAAAAATCATTAAAACGATGGCGATGAAATGATAAATGAAACCTCCGCACAAATGAACTTTCAAACATTACCAGAGAAGCATAGTTCTGACCTTCTGACCCACCCCCATCATCCACCTATTTCATGAAAGCAACTATAACATACTCCAAAAATGCCATTGGAGACTGTGCAGGCACCACTCTCTATCCCAAATTCTGAGCCAACTAGTAATATAGAAGAAAAAATAAATCAATGAAAGTAATACAGATGAATGCATCAAAAATACCAATTACCACTACCACTAATTATAGTAAAGAGTATCATTTTAGCATAATAGCAAAACGGGTTCCCAACAATTAGTTTGGATATTCTAGAAGAAAAAATATATATTTACTTTAGTGAGATACAGGCTGCTAAAACAATGCAATTCTGATTACAGTCTGGCTAATCAGTAAGGAGAGTTTACAGCGTAACTTTTAAATTGGTTGAAATACAATTCAAACAAATAAGATTGTCAATCTGAATATTTTCCCCAACTGGTTCAAAAAAGCAAATATGCCTGGAGTGAATCTCAATCTGATAATATATTATATTATATATTATATATATATAATATATAAAAAAAAAAAAAACAGATGAGACAAGAGAATCCCATCGCTGAATAAGAGACGGAAACAATAAAAGAAACAAACCAACAAAAAAAAATTTTAATTTAAATTTTTTTAAGAAATGAAAAGAGATTAAGAGAGTTAAGAAAAACTATTTTTGTTATTCAAAAACAGTTACCCCTCTGCTAACTATCTCACATGTCAAGACGTATAACTCAACCAGGGGCATCCCGGTCCTGGCGGGTGTCTGACTAGCTGATGTCTACTTGTTTTCATGAGATACATTCTTTAGCGTTGATTGTAAAATAAATTAATGACTAAATAAATAAAGACATTTTTAAATTTATTTCGCTACTGACTGAGACTTATTAGCTCTGTGGTGATCTGGACCTGATCTGGACCTGGACCTGATTCTCCTCAGCTTGATTGGCCCATCGTGTAGATGTAGGCGGGGTAAAGATTGCATTCATCAGAGCTACACACCAGAACTGACACTCATGCTCACAATGAAATCCATATTTGGTCATACAAAAAAACGCTTAAAATTTCATGGAATGACAGCGATGCCTGTGTATTGTTTTAGCAGATAATTAATTTGAAAAGTTTTCTGTTGTTTTTAAAGTATGATATATTAGACCTTTGCAGTTAATAAGAAACATGTTTAATTACCATAAAAAAAAAATGTATTGAAGCTTTGTCTGGAAATGTCAGCAAAAGTTATGGGGGAAGTTAATTATATCCAATGAGGCACAAAATGCTGAAATGTCAAAGTGCAATCGTCTGGTTGCTAATGTCGACAATTCCTTGTCAGAGTCAGAGGCAGTTAACCCTTTGACTGGCAGCACCATTAGCGAAAGAAGTGCTAGACACAAGAGTGAGTTATTTCCAACACAAGTGTTCTTATGCAACATTGTTACAGTTAAATGTTACATGCTGAGGTTTATTGCCATAGTAACTGCCACAAATGCTCCTTCTAGCATCACTGACACTGTTATCACCTGGATTGCTGTGTGACAAAATGTACCACAGCAGAAATACATCAGATGAACTGTAAAAAAATAAATAAAAATTGTGTCCATGCTTTGATGTTGTACAATATTACAACAAATATAAATATTTTTCATGAAATGATCATGGATACACCCAGCTTGTTTAGTTTTTCACTGTGCTAACAACATTTGGTGAATAATATGAACTCGTATAATAAGTATATAAAATATATGTGTGGGGGGGATGCAAAAATATGAAAAGCTGCATAAATGTTATAAAAACATTTTAAAATAAAAACAGTCATTTGGTGAATAAGGATGGGACCAATGCAAGTTAGTATTTCAGCTCTATGAGTGAATTCACATTTGCACTTGTCAACGCCTGTATTGATAAAGCCTGTATTGATAATGTGAGACAAGGAGAGATTTCTGAAGGGAACAAAAAAACCCACCACAATAGATGAGTCTAATTACATAATAAGCTAAATCGAGTGAGAAAATACGATCTAAAGAAAAACTCAAGGATAAGACGTGACATTTGAGACGATTCTCAATCGAGAATCAGAGAATTCCACTAACTGGGGACTGACCTTAATGCAAGGTCTTTTCCTGGCCCAGGCAACCCCCGTGACAGCACACTTAGTCAGTTTAGGCCACACTGTACCTGTTTATGCCACAATGTACCTGTTTAGGCCACACTGTACACAAATCAGTTTAGGTCACACTGTACACACATAAGTTTAGGCCACACTGTACCTGTTTAGGCCACACTGTACACACATCAGTTTAGGCCACACTGTACCTGTTTAGGCCACATTGTACACACATAAGTTTATGCCACACTGTACCTGTTTAGGCCACACTGTACACACATCAGTTTAGACCACACTGTAAACACATCAGTTTAGGCCAAACTGTACCAGTTTAGGCCACACTGTATCAGTTTAGACCACACTGTACCTGCGTCTGGATGCGGTTGAGTCCTCTGAACCAGAGGATCTGTCCACGGCGGAGCTCCCTCTCTGCGTGGTCAATCTCCTCCTCGTCCTCCGCCAGCTCCTCGTCCATCATCTCGTCTGAGCGAGACCCATGGCCCGCCTCCTTCAGGCATTTCAGGTGGCTGGTTGGGACCGTGGCGATTACCTGCATCCGAGAAATGAGACAGAGGGTGAGGGGCAGCAACACGCTTGAGGTACAACCCAAAACCGTAAAACAGAAGCATTTCTTCAGCTTAAATGCCTATGGGAATGGTGGGGGCAGATTCTGCAGACTGGGCACTTAACACTATGTTTTATGTCAGAAACAGTGTGGAAAAATAAAACAATTGGGAGGATGTGTTGGAATATTCTCACTGCTGCACCAATTCCCTCATTGGCATGAGTGAGAGAGGAGGGAGCCAGGAGGGCGGGTGGGGCAGCGGCTGCGGCGAATACTTCCGGTCCCCCACCTGGCCCCACAACAGCTCTCCCACACCCACGAACAGGCACCACAGCCACTGCTCCAGGTTGAGTGGGGCGCAGCTGAAAGGCTTTCCCCCAAACTGCACGATCACGATCTGCACAGGCCAGAGAAAGAGACAGAGAGAGAGAGAGAGAGAGAGAGAGAGAGAGAGAGAGAGAGAGAGAGAGAGAGAAGCAAGGAGAACCTTGCCATTAATCTGACCATTAATTGAAACCTATCATTCTTTCCTGTGACAGGCTCACAAAATATTACGAGAAATAATCTATTTCCCAGCTTATTTACAACATTAAAAATTATTATTATATGTCCTTATTTTTCCTTATTTGAGAAGGAAACTTAATTATACTGATTAACATCAGACATCAATGGGGTTGATCTACAGAGGATCTAGGGTGAATGTCTTCTGTAAGTGCTCTAGGTAAGTGAGTCTTAGGTAAGTGATCTAGGGTGAATGTCTTAGGTAAGTGCTGTATGATACCAGTCAGGACACCGCCTCGTGGCTTTTTTTTTATTTCAAAAGCTTTGCAAAGTGCCTCCAAATAAGTTGGTGTATGGCCCCTAAAAAACTGGGGCTAATCACAATTTGGATGCAGAAAGGCCGTGGCACGTGACTGTGACACGTGAATTTCAGCAGGTTACAGCGGAAACATTGAATCATTATTCAACGTCCATTTGTTTTTCTAAAAACATAAATAAAATAATAGGTTCAAAATTCTATAATGAATCACCTAAATGGGATAATAAAATCTTTCATTTAATATATTAAATTCGGTTAGCATACATGCATTCTGTTAGCATACACGCACGCACACTAATTACTAGACCTAGAACTAAATCCTTAACCGTGCTTCAACCCTGGATTCTTCACATGAGGTCAGCATCATATTCAGTGTTCACTTAAATTTAACCAAAGCCTCTAAAAACAGGTGTAGCCTTAAAGGAAGCCTGTTACAGGAAGACAAACTGTTACCACAGAAGATTCCTTCTTTGGTGTCTCACCTGCACGATGAATGTTCCCAGCACAATACTGCAGAAAATGAGGTTGCTGAAGATTCCGTCGAAGACATTCCTCTCCCCATGGATCTTCCGAGCATTGATCTCGTTGAAGAGCTGCATGAGCACGAAGGTGTTGAAGATGATGGTGTAGTGCTCCGAGGGGGGCGAGTGCAGGGGGGCGTTGCGGCCGCTGTCAATGTTGAAAATCTTCTCTCCTTTGAGAACGAGGCAGGTGGGGTGTGAGGGAGGTAAAGGAGGAGGAGGACATTGGTTAGCCTGAGACCGCCTGGGGAAGAGTGGTTCCTCTCTGATAAAATCCTCCAAAAACAAAAACCATGGGAAAATGAAACCTTTCGAAGACAACAGCAGATGGGCAAGACTACGTGCAACAAATAGTTAAGGAATTCCTCATTCATAATTAGCATAATTAGATGCAATGCAGAGCACAATGGTTGGGGAACCACTGGACGATCTGTGCCTCAGATCTTCTTTCCACCAGTGTGCTCCCCAGTCCCCTCAGCCTCTTTCCACCCTCCGTCTCAGAGCAGGCCGTACCCACAAACAGCAGCGTGAAAATGATGGTAAGCTGGTAGACGGCATGGCCCAGGATGTTCTTCATCATGGTGAGGGAGATGAGGGGATTGTTGCGGCCATAGGGCTTGCGCAGCAGCAGGGCCTCGGTGGGAGGCTCAGTGGCCAGGGCCAGCGAGGCAAAGGTGTCCATGATCAGGTTCACCCACAGCATCTGCACTGCCTTCAGTGGGGAGTCCTGGTGTGGCAGGGAACAGGGGGAACACCCTTTATCAAAATTTTTCATCAGCATCATTACCTTGTTGAATTTATGTAGCACTACATTTAATAAGATTTCCACAGACAGAAGCGCTCCAGAGTCCCCCAGCGTTGCCAACTTCATTAAATTGTTTGCCAGATCTGGTGACATTGGGAGACAGCGTTGGTCCATCTGCACTGAAATGATCCATGATTTTTGATCATGATCAATGATTTTTAACAGCATAGCCAGGAAAATGTAACAACATTAATATAGCATAAAGTTAGCAGCTCCAAGGTGTCCTTTAACGTTGTTTGTTTTGTATCAAGGCTTTCAAGGCTATCAAGGCGAACTATCGATCAGAATGTTGCCTTGCCAAGTAGCTGGCTGGGGTGGCAGCAACCTATGCTGCCCGACAAATAAAAAAGCAAGCCGGTGTACCAGCTTCCCGCTTTCTGCAGTAATTATTATGTCCAGCTGCAGACAACCCCCCAAGTATTGAAGTCAATGCGTTCAAACATCAGATGAGAAACTGTGGTGTTGCTCAAAACAAAAGGACTGAAGAGAGGACCTTGACCATTCCCAAGCCATGTTATGGTGACTTGGTTCCTTAAAGGGTTAGCAAAACTGCTATAATTATTATTACTTAACCCTGAAATATTATTTTAAACCCTCTGTACGTCAACGTTTTAGCGGGAAACACTTGAACATTTCATGAATACGAATGTACCTAAGGAATAGGGCCATTACAGTTGGGATAGGTTAAAATAAACATTTTTGGCATATACTCCGCTGATAGCTCAAACAACTTAAGAGAAGTAATTCTGTAGCATTTAGGACACCATCAGTCACTCAGTTAAGCACTAGAGTGAAAAATCCAGAATAACTTTTGACGGGCTAACAGAAAGAGAGAAAGAGACCGGTGATTTGTACCTGCGTGATGCAGGCACCAGTGAAGGCCACAATGACAGCTACCACGTTGACGGTGAGCTGGAACTGCAGAAACTTGGAGATGCTATCGTAGACGTTGCGGCCCCACATCACGGCCTTGACAATACTGGAGAAATTGTCGTCCGTCAGGATAATGTCAGAGGCTTCCTTTGCTACGTCTGTACCCGCGATGCCCTGGACAAACAGAAGTCACTTATTTGCTTAACATCATTGTTAATTGTTATTAAGTTGCTTAGCAGAAGCTATTATCCAGAGCAACTAGCTTATCGCTTACATGTGTCAATTTAAACTGCAGGACATTTACAGAAGCAGTTCGATTTAAGGTACCACCCCTGGGGTAGCAACAGCGGTGCTAGGATTTTAACCGACAACATTAAAATTTGTTATCTGACCTTAAATAACCCGTATTGTCAGCTTTTACATTTAGGTAAAGATAAAAGTTGTGTACTATTCACCATAGCAAAGCCAACGTCAGCCTTCTTAAGTGCAGGTCCATCATTGGTTCCATCTCCTGTCACTGCCACCACCTGACGCTGCTCCAAAACAGTGCTGTCAATGATGCCTGTAATATAGGGAATTCCTTTATCGTGAAATTTGATGACAATAAAAAAACGAAGAATAAATTTGTTTATCAATCTTACGTGTTCTATATATTCCTGTTTCTCAATGTTTGTGGTATTATTCCACATACATTACATTGCCAAAAGTATGTTGATTTAACTATTTCAGGCACACGCATTGGTGACTGGCATATAAAGTTGAGCACACAAGCAGTACGAACGACGAATCTGGGTTTGGCGGAAGCCAGTGCATAAAACTACACAGTTTTGGAGGAGGAATAATGGTCTGGGGCTGTTTTTCATGGTTTGAACTAGGCCCCTTAGTTCAAGTGAAGGGAAATCTTAATGCTGCAGAATAAAATGACATTCTAGATGATTCTGTGCTTCCAACTTTGTGGCAACAGTTCATGGAAGGCCTTTTTCTGTTTTAGCATGACAATGCCCCCATTGCACAAAGCAAGGTCCATGCAGAAATGGTTTGTCAAGATCAGTGTGGAAGAACTTGACTGCTTCCAGAGATCCCTGACCTCAACCTCATCGAACACCTTTGGGATGAACGCAGACTGTGAGTCAAATCTAATCGCCTAACATCAGTGCCCAACCTCCCTAACGCTCTTGTGACTGAATGGAAGCAAACCCCTGCAACAATGTTCCAACATCATAAAGCCACAAATCATAAACATGTAAAAAGTCCATATAGAGTAAAGAGTGGAGCAGCAAAAGGGAGACTAACTCCATATTGATGCCAACGATTTTAGAAAGAGATGTTCCACGAACAGGTGTTCGCACTTCTTTGCAGAGTGATTGGTTACCAGCAGGTTATATGGTCTCTGACTCACCCTTCACCAGTGTGTGTTTGTCAGTGGGGGAAGATCGCGCCAGGACTCTCAGCTTGGGCCAGATCTTATCAATCCGCTCCTGCTCAATCTGATAAGGAGCAGAACGGAGGGCATAGTGTTAGCAACTTTTATGCTAGAATGAGAGTCGTGGAGGAAAAAACATGTACAACTTCAAATTGTTAAAAGAACAAGGACTAAAGCAAACTGGTATGGAACACTAACAAGACATATTTCTAAACGGTCCAATATTATAAGCTATAAATCATCCCATGTCAAAACTCAGTTCCTAACAAGTACCTCTCCTTTCTCGTTTCTGATTCGTCGGTTGAATTCCTTGCCGTCCAGACACAGGAAGTCATCCCCAGGTTGAATGATCCCACATTTGGCCGCGATGGCACGTGCTGTGTTGATGTTGTCGCCTGTCACCATACGTACTGTGATACCAGCACGCTGGCACTTCAGAATGGCATCTGGAACCTGGGGAGAGGTGGAAGAAACCCCATTGCGGGACTGTCTCTGATTGTTGCTCTACGTCATTTCATTCAGAATATACCAGTTCAGTCAGACTTATACAAATATCAATAAGCATTAATAAGCAAATATTAATAAAGAATTGTTCATTCATGTTTCTAATCACAATTGTTATGCTAAGAACTGTTGTAACCTACAATCTAACGTGCTGAATTAAAACTGGTAACAGGCCTACCTAGGGCAAATATTCATAAGGGCTGTCAAGCACCAGAGCAATTTAAGCGACCATCCAGAACTCATTAGCAGATAAATGAACACACGTAGTATAGGGCAGACTCTGGTATAACCACTAAGGCAAGCATTAGCCACTGACTTAGACACTAATCAGAAGTTAAAACTCTCGACATCAGCCATTCACAATGAAAACACTAGCTCATGATCACATATACCCTTTAGCTCGAGCAATGAGACTCTTGAACTCTTGAGGCACGTCTTCTAACCACAGCACCTCCATCAGAGACAGAATAGTACCACCCTCGCACTCTGGCGCCCACCTCTAACAAAGCTACGCCTGACGCACCTCAGGCCGAACGGGATCCTCAATGCCCACAATGGTGATGCAGGTGAGATCGGTGACGATGTCGGCTTCGTTGTCCCAGTCGGGCTCCGGGCTGCCGGGTAAATCCCTGAAGGCTATGCAGATAGTGCGCAGGCCTTCACAGGCCATGGGCTCGATCACCTTCTTCACCATCTCGTCACGGTCCCGCGGCCGGAAGCTGCGTGGCTCTCCATCTGCCCCCATGATGGACGAGCATCTAAAGCAGGAACAGAAAAGATTAATGGAGGAGACGGACGCGAGGGAGATAATTCATTTACCATCTGTAAAACAGAATCACCTAATCCCATTTTTAAATTCTCAACCCCCTCGCCCCGTCATCACAGCTGAAATACATGCACATGCACGCACACACAAACCCACTCACTTCTTAAGCACAATCTCCGAGGCGCCTTTGCTGTAGAGTCGGAAGGAGCCATCAGGCAGCTGCACCACGGTGCTCATGGACTTGCGCACAGAGTTGAAGGTGTAGACCTTGTAGAGCTTCTCCTCTGGAATCTGCTCTCTCACCGGGGCATAGTCCCTCTTCATTCCCAGCACAAAGCCTAGCAGGGCACACTCTGTCTTGTTCCCCACTTGCTTGGGTAAGCCACCTTCCATGTCCGGAGCCTGAGGGTTGATACGAAGAACCATCCCGAGTGGGGCAACAAGTAGCAAAGCACCATGAGAAAGTTACAAAAACATTTTTTTTTAGAAATTATTATTAATGTTACTTAAATACAATAATGGCTAAACAATTGTGAATTGAAAAAATTTTAAGAATTAACCAGAAAACGAGTAAAAACTAAGAAAAAAAGAAAGACTAGAAAGATGGCAGGACGTGAATCAACCTGGCTATGAAAGGTTTGGTAGCAAGACCTGACTCCTTACCATGATCTTGGAGGTGTAGGCGCTGTTGACTGCGATGGCGCTGACCATCATCTCCAGTGTCTTGGAGTTGACCTGCCCCGGGTCTGGGACCTCAGAGAAGTGATGGTCACCCAGGTAGGTCTGCACCACGGTCATGCGGTTGGTAGTCAGCGTGCCAGTCTTGTCCGAGCAAATGGCAGTGGCGTTGCCCATTGTCTCGCAGGCGTCCAGGTGGCGCACCAGGTTGTTGTCCTTCATCATTTTCTGTGTGGATGGGAAGAAGAAGATGACCGCACAACGTCATGCATTCCATTTTAAACCCTGCAGATAAAGCATGTAAAGTCAACAGAGGACGCAGGCAGACACGATCACACATGCGCCAAATCGGAGTTTCAGATTCCATTCCTCTAACCTTTACAGAGTAAGCCAGGGAGATGGTGACAGCCAGTGGCAACCCCTCGGGTACAGCCACCACCAGCACGGTGACCCCGATGATGAAGAACTTGACAAAGTACTGCACGTATACCGGCGTGCACTCGGCCTGCCATACCCGCCCCTCCACCACGAAGGTCTCGATCACAAAGTAGAGCACCAGGATGATTACGGTGATTGCTGACATCACCAGGCCTGGGGAACGGGAACACGCAAACGTTTTCACATAAACTGACACACGTCTGAAAACAGAAACTGGTGGAAGAAGCCAGACAGACAGGCATTCCTCCAATCGTAGACAGACTGGGAGACGTTACATTAGAGTGTAATGCAGACAGATAATGGGAGGGAAGAGGAGAGAGATTTTCTCAGTGACTAATCAAGAACGTGACAGAGTATCGATGCCACATCTTCAGTGGCTTACTTCCTGCCTGACGGTGGATCCTTGTTTTTATTTGATTTAAAGTAATGTGCTCTGGTGTTACAACAGGCCTGGACAAGAGAAATCAGGGAAAGAAATGGGAGACAGCAGGTCCGTCGGCTCACACTACAGCCCCTGTCAAGATAATCCCCAGACCGGCAACAAGAGGAGAGTGTGTAAAGGCATGGCAGAGGTCACGTGTCATTAGAGATGACAAAGGAGGTGAAACGAAAAAGTGGCTAGGCGCTATAATCCCTAATTGACCGTCCTCGTTTCCACTTGACACAAGGCGATGCTGGACCAGCGATGGAGAGGATAGAAATGAGCTGCAGAGAGGCTGGGGGGGGGGGGGGGTAGGGGCGTGACTCACCCGCTTTCCCAATCTGCACAGCCAGCTTGGTCAGTTTGCCCTGCAGCACTGATTTCTCTTTTTTGGGCACGTTGGTTTTCTTCTTCTCCTTCTCCTCCACCTCTCCCCCTTCTGCGCTCTTCAGCGGCTGCATCTCCATGGCCACTGCCCCGTCCTGCTTCTTAGCTACGACACACAGCGGACCCTCGTCACAACGATGGCCAGAAGCTGGTAAACTGGTCCAGGCATGTGCTGACAATCAGTTTGTGAAGAATATGACGAAATCGTGAAAGGTGGCGTGGCAAGGTAGTTAAACTAACCCTTCAAGTGGAGTTTAAATAACTTTACAAGTGCACAGGTCTGGAATTGCTTCAGACTAATACTGAAATTAGATTTAGCGCCATACATGTAATTGAAAATATTAAAGGGACATTTACAGTGTACCTTCAAACTGTCTTTCTCTCTCTGTTTTACACACACCGCGCACACACATTCTCTCTCTCACACACACACACTCACACATACACACACACCCTCCCGAAAGGTGAAACTCTGACTGGATTACTGGACATTGATGCTGGGCATTCACTCTTTGGTCCGTTCCTCTTTGGTCACTCTCTCTCCCGTCTCTACCCATTCCCTCCTCTTTCTGCTGATTTCATTTTTAACCTCTTTGTGTCCCTCACTCTAAAACCGTCACTAAAATTCCCGTGGTTGGGTGGTCTCTGTCTTATTTCATGGACAGCTGTCCTCTCCGTCCCCCTGTCTGTGCTGTTACCTTTATTCTGATTGTTCTCCACTGTCCCATCCTGCTGTTTTCCTGCGAGTTACAGGGAAAGACAGAGGGAGAGAGAAAAAGACAGAGAGTGACAGACAAAGACCGAGTGAGAGACCAAGGACACACGGAAGCTGAACGGAGCGACAGAGAGAGAGGAGAGAGAGAGAACGAGATAACGACAAAAGAACGGATATGCAGGACAACACAGAGGTACGGACACATTGCAACAACACAGATAAATGACAACAGAACCCCAAAGTGTTAAAATCCTGGAGTAACTACGTTAAAAGTAATCTCAGTATGACTATTTTCGCCAGCTTCCCAGGAGTATTAGAACATGATGTTTAAAACTATTTGATCTGCGGTTATTAACATCTTTTGGGTCACTACAGCCCAGTTAGTCATCGGGAGTCTTCAGTTTCCATGACCTAATCAGTGCCATGTTACATCAGAGAAGATGCAGTGGTTGAATGAGCACCCTCTGGCAAACAATGCCACTGTTTTCCTTTTTTTCTTTTCTGAAATGATTTTTTTTCCCTTCTTTACAACAGCAGTCAAACTGCCTAGCCGCCAGAGGCAGAAAGAGGGGTCACGTACCATTAGTGATGCTGCTCTGTTTGGCTTCGACTGCAGGGGGGTGCAGTGTAGCTGTGTTACTATTGCCCTCTGATGGGGGAGTGGGGAGCAGGTTTGGGAGTAGGAGCCATGACAGGGGCAATAAGGAATTGTTTTATGAAAAAAGGGAGGGTCGGGGGTTGAGAAACAAAGAAAACAGTAAAAAGATGAGCAACAAAAACCAATGCAACTAAAGAATGATTTGAAACTTTTTCCTGCAAAGACATTTGATGCTGTAATAACCCTGTGAAGTGTTCTTCGACAACTGCTTAGGGCACCTTGGAGTTCTCAGGTTTTTTTGAAGTTTTTTTGTATTATTGATTTTGTTTGCTTTTGCTCTTCTGAGAGGCTGTGTAATGCTAAGACCACAAGCCATGAAAACTATTAAGTGTAAAAGTGCTACAAAGGTCGAGTGGGATTTTGTCACAGTCGGGGTTTTAATCCTGGCGGTACAGGTGTCTCGGGGTATTTGAGTGTCTGCTTGTAGCCGCTACTTTCTGTCAGTCTTGGATTTTTTCCTTTTTATCAGTCCGCACTTCCAGCCACACAAGATTGTTCTCCGTCCCGTATATCTGCCTCATTTCTCATAAAGGGTGGCTATAAAAGTCCAGAATGATGGGCGGGCACCACAGTCAAAGAGCTAAAATTATAAATGAAACCTGACAAAACTATAACAGTTATACTGACAGTGGAAACATACATTATTGAGAGGGGTAGACCTGCAGCAAATCGTTTGTAACGTTTGTAGTTCTATATTATTTCCCTCGAACATCCCACATCCCACTGGACCTCCCTCCACATGCAGGTGTGAATACACATCCGTCATCCACACTCCCACACACATGCAGATGCACTGTGCTCCATTAACACGCTGACCTATTCCCTGCCCCATCACACGCACATCGCTCTCTCGCTCTCGTTCTCTCTCTAAGCAATCCCAGTCAAAGCTTACATGCACAAACACATTCACAAAGACAGGGGACATGCAAACACCAGAAAAATCTGTCCTTTAACGGCAATACATCTCACCATAAGCACAATCCCTCGTCTAACCTGGTGCCTCTCTCTCTCTGTCTCTCTCCCTTTCACTCTCAATAATTGATCATTATGTGCAGTGTCTCCTCAGGGCAGACCACTCTACCAGTCACAGCAAAAGAGCCAGAGAGGGTAGCGAGGCTGAATAATCCATGAGTTTAGACCCTGCTGGCTGCTTCTCCTGTACAGGCACTTACTGTATCTGTGCAGCGCTGCCTTTCAAACAGCTAGTCCATAACAACTTCTCTTTTCATTTCACTTTGTTATTCGCATATAATTGCCATGTCATGCACAGAACATCTTTATTGCTTTAAACCCGCCTGCTTTGTTTTGTGTCTTCAGTCTCTTCCTTTATGGACCAGTTCCAGTTAACATACTTGCACGTTCTATAGGGCACTTATACTGCAATGCACACATGCGCGCACACCCCCGAACAGCTCCCACACCAGTGTTTTATTGTGATATATTTGCAGAAAACTCTAGCCCCTGCTGGGGTCCTTGAGCCTTGGGACAAGTCACTTGTGTTTAAAGGGTTAATCGGAAAAAACAAGACTGCAATCTCATGACCGGCAAACTCATAGGTCAGCACCTCTTGGCACGTTTCTGGTTTTGTTGCTCCACTTGGTGTCAGGAGCCTGGATTTGTCAAGCGTCAAACCCGCGCTGCAGAAGACTGGGTGGTGGGTAAGTGTATACAGTGATTTATATCATGTGTCGGACTTCATCAGTCGGGAATTGATCCGGGCGGCAACCCTTCAGCTCCCCGAGTCGGGGTCTCCTCCTCCAGAACTCCTCCTCACCTTTCTTGTCTTTCTTCTCCTCCTCCCCCTCGCTGGCGCCCAGCAGGGTGAAAATGATACCAGTCTGGGAGTTGATTCCCACGGCGGTGACCAGCATCTTCCCTGAGCCCTCCATGACGTGAGTGCCTAAGAATGGAGGGGAGAGCGCCATTTACACCGGACACACAAGCAGACCGTGTTGTCTGTCTATCCAACTTCCAACTTCGAGTACTTTTCACAGTCTCCATGATTTGTAAAGGGGAACTTTTAAATCTTCCATTTGAAATTATGCACATCTAAAGTTATTACGGGCTGGTGCTGCAGTGCCTTGTTAGTTTCAGAACATCACTTTCTCTCTCAGCTCACTGGGTGCGGCCAGGAGGAATGTTTGCTGTAGGTGAATGAAAAATTTTTTAAATAGCCTTTCTTCCCTTTGAAAAGGAAATATAAGCATGGAGTCTATAGAGCTGGCAAAATCCACCATCTGACTAAAACAAGGTAAATTTTTTCATCAGTCACCACTGACAAAAAAATTGTGAGCCAAACATTCCCCTTTCCAGGATGTCTGCATCTCAGTGGAAGGCATCACAGTCACGTCAGGCCGAACAGTCAAGAATCTGGGAGTCACCCTGGACCATGACCTGTTCTTCAAGGATCACGTCACTTCAGTGGCTCGATCCTTCAATTATTATCCTCAATAACATCGGGTGAATCCTTCCATTCCTCTTGGTCCAGGCACTGGTGATATCCTGCCTGAACTACTGGAATTCACTACTGGCTGGCCTGCTGGCCTCCGTGAACAGACCTCTCCAACTAATTCAAAACGATGCTGCTTGGGTGGCCTTCAACCAAAGGCCACCCCCCTCCTCATCAAGCTCCACTGGCTTCTTGTTGCAGCTAGGATCCGCCACATGATCCTCACCCTCGCCCACCAAGCTACCACTGGATCCGCTCCTGGCTACCTCTGCCTGCTCATCTCACCGTATATCCCCACCAGACCTATGAAATCCTTCACAGCCTAGTGGTCTTCATAGATTTATCCAGTCAACTTTTCAAATCACTCAAATGGTAGAACGCCCTACCTTTTTCAAGAGGAAACAGAAAACCTAGCTCTTCCAACGATAGCTAACACCACAGTCTTGAATCCCCCCCACCCCACCACAAAGACCAGGCTACGATATTTATGCTTATGTTCATTTTGCTACTCGTTGTAGCACTTTGTAAATTCTTGCAGTAGTCATTAGGGCATGGTAGCTCAATATCTGTTATTGCATTTTAACCCCTAAACTACAGCACTTTTGTACGTTGCTTTGGATAAGAGCATCTGCAATATGACTAAAATGTAAAATGCGATTCGTTGTCCCTTTTTTAAAATTTCAGCTTGGTATTACCATGTACCTGTTCTACTGCAGCTTGCACATTGACTCAGTTCCCCACTGTTAAAAATTCCCTGTTGGCTTTCTGCACTATATCAGCCACACACATCATCGGGCGGAGATACGAGGATAAAACTGGATACTGGATCAGACAAAGCGCTTCAGCATCTTCCCAGAATCGCGGATGCCCCACTTAATGTTTCATGTTCGCTTCATCTTGGCATACTGCAAATGACATAGTCAAGCTACTCTCCAGAAACTGACCTGTTTCTTTAAATAAATTGACTGCATGTTTATGTTAAAATCTTTACTTAAAAAAGTAATAATTTATTATTGATGTCACTTATATTTGCAGCCCACTCTTGATATTACTTTGTCAGTGTCCTAACATAAATAGATAACAAAATATCTATAAAACTTATCAAATAATTGATGAGGATTAGTGTACCTTACAGTTTTATACTTAACTGTATACATAACTTAATATTTATTAAAGGGTCCGGATTGAGTAGCATTCTCTAGGGTAAGATTGTTTGGACACTCCTAGGAATTGAACTTCACAATTTAAGTCAAATGCTGAGCCCTGTTATCAGACAACACATTCATATTTGAATAGCTCATCCTGCAAATTCAGCAGATGATTTGTAGGCAAAGGATGCTGTGATTGATTATTTACAAACAACTGACTAAAATTTTTCACTCCTATTGCCCCTTTAATGATTAATTTGACAGTTTAATGGTGTTTGTCGCTTTAGCTTAAGCTTTATTGTGTCCGATATTTAAGAAATTAAGAAATAGGAAATTAAGAATTAGAATTGATATGCATTAACCACCTGGCTGCTTCCATAAGGCTGGAAGGACACTTCATGTAGGGTTTTTATAAGAACAAATCAGAAGCAGTTTTTCTTTCCTCATTCGCATATTGCGTGCAAACTATGCATCTTAACAGTTTCCATCATGCAAGGTAAACTTGATGTTTAAAATGCTTATATATACAGCGGGTGAAATAAGTATTGAAAATTTAACTGTTTGGATGCCATAATACACACCATGTTTGGAGGAGAAATGGCACTGCACATCACCCTAAAAACACCATACCA